>VHZZ01004498.1:65028-82284 GCA_009801015.1 Silene noctiflora | reverse complement strand
TTCTAAATTATATGGGCCTGATGTACAAAAGCATTGTACATCTGGTTGTAGGATCTTATTTGTGTAAAATGTGTCAAGTCATTCTCTAATTAGAAATTTACGGTTTATAAAATTATAGTGAATTTATCTTATATCTGTGTTAATTGAAATATTATAATTTAGATTTTAAAGAAAATATTATTATTTGATCAAAAGATTATATTTTGATATAATTAATGATAATAATTTAAAGAAATAAGTATTTTTGTTTCCTAATTTAGCTTGATGCCTTTTGGAGGAAAAACTTTGGAGAGTTTTATTCTCTTAGTATATAGGAGGATCATTACTTTTTCAAGTTGAGTTTTAAACTCTTCCCAAAATACTTTTTCATAATGAGTATGCATTTAATAAAGTTAAATCATATATCATGAGAGATATTGGATAGAAAAAAGGGTGTTGAAATGTGAGAATGACATATGCAAAGAAATATAGGTAGTATTTTGAGATATATTGAATAGAGAAACAAGTGTCTCGAAATATAAAAATGATATTTTTAAGCCAAACACTACTAGAACATTATTCAGGCAATAACAACTGACAGGATTTGATAGTTTTTACAAAACATTGTCAAAAGTAATTATTTGAGAAGTCAATGTCAAAGAATCCTCGTCCGAATACGCTGGAAATTAACGATTGCTACCGTATGATTTATTTTATTTTATTTTTGGTGATAAATTAAGGTAGTACAAGTATAAGAAAAATGTTAAGTAGTGTATTTGGAAATGAGGTAATTATTAATTAAGTTTTGACAAAAAAAAAGACCTAATAAACTCATCAACTTAATTAAGTGAGAAATTATTTATCTAGCCCCGTGAATTTTACGGGATTTAAAACTAGTTCTCATTAAATAACCCTTTTTTTTAATTAAAAACCAGTTGCGCCAGAAACAACGAAAAAACTAACAACATACTATAACTATATCACTTGATGTTATACTATTGAATGACGAAACTTTTATGCTAAAAACACTAATACTTCATCGGTGATCAACTACACCTACCACGACTTTTTTTTTCCATCAATGTTCCAACATAGTTGAACTTTTTTGATCAACTTAAAGATATATTTTTACAGATAATTTTATTGGGAGCCCCATGTATCGGACGACTTTCCAAGTAATATGCATATGTATGTAGAATTTATTTTCTTTCCGGCTATCTCTCAATAGATTTAACAAGACCGAGGTTATTTTGGTTAATCAACCTTGTGAGATGATGTCTATCGAGTTAAAACTCCAAAATCAACTTGACATTCATAAATCAGTACTAACAAGTTGGAAATGGCATACAACATTACGCAACGAATTCAATAATTTCTGGAATTATTAGAGTAATTCCATCATACTCCCTTATGGCCTTAATTGACCAATACTTAATTGACAAAACAATCCAAAACACGAAAACAAAGTCCACCACACGTGTCATTCTCTGACTCGCTGTTTTCCTTACCCCCATTCCTTCTCCAACCTCAAAATATAACAGCTACGGAGTACTACACTATATCCACCTCACTTTCCTCCATTTCCATTATACTCCTTCTTTCCCTTCATACCTTCAATCTTCAACAATGGCGACAATCAACTTACTCAAACTCTCTCTATCCTCTCCTCCTTCCTTCACTAACCGCCTCCACATCCCCGGACCTCGCTCTCACTTTCTCTCTCCTCCACGTCGACGACCACCACGACCAAGGATCGTCAACGTCCATGCGCCGACAAAAACCTCGGAAACTCCGACGGAAACTTCGTTCCTTCTAGAAGTCAACGACATGATGTGCGGCGCGTGTGTATCACGCGTCAAGAGGATATTATCCTCCGACGAGCGCGTGGAGTCTGCGGTAGTGAATATGGTGACGGAGACGGCAGCGGTGAGGTTGAAGCCGGAGGTCGGTGAAAATGTGGTGGTGGCGGAGGAGATGGCGGCGAGGTTGACGGAGTGCGGGTACGGTTCTAGGCGGCGTATCGCGGGAAGTGGAGTTGGAGAGCGCGTGAGGAAATGGAAGGAGGTCGTAGTGAAGAAGAAGAAAGGTGTTGTGGAGAGTAGGAATCGGGTGGTGGTTGCTTGGTGTTTGGTTGCTCTTTGTTGTGGTGATCATGCTGCTCATCTTTTGCATTCTCTTGGAATTCATGTTTCACATGGTATACACATGCTTTGTCGCTTACTAATTCCCGTTCCCCTGTTTAATTTGATCGTATGCGAGTTTTCTAAAGCGTATTATGAGAAGAATTTGAAAAATATATATCATTAAATGGAGTATTTTCCATTTTTATACGGAGTATAATTAAATGCAAAAATGAAATAGAACAATAGAATTAAATATATGAGAGGGATTTGAAAAACGTATACAATTAAATGGAACATGTCAAGTATTATTTTGCGGTTTTATATGGTGGAATGCAAAATTTGAAATAGATTTAGGTTGTGTTTGGAAATGAGGAATTGATTTCATTTTCATGATTTCAATTATAAAAATCAAAATGTTTCAAATTAATTTTAAATCCAATTCTAAAAGTTCGTTTGGGAAACCCATGAAATTGGAATAGGACTTGGGTAAGATGGATATGGGTCGAGGTTGTCGGATTTTTTTATTTGAAAAAGATAAATAGTCACTGAAAATATTTGCGATCGGAAAAAAAATATCATAAACAAAAATGTTGCGATAAAATTTGCATCACCAAAAAAAAGGTAAATAGCAATAGAATTGAAATGACTACTATATGTAGTTTCCAAATTCTAGGGGTTCCTAAATGCCTGAAATGTCTCAATTACGGAATTCAATTCCAATTCTAGATTCTCAAATATACGACCATTATATTTTTGTATAATTTAGTTGGATTTATTGAGTATGTTTCAATTTAAGCTTTTATTAGTAGTAGATAGATTGAGGTATGCACCGTCACTATAGTTGCTAAATTAGGTGGTGGTTAGTTGTTGCATAACCATACTACCGCAATATCGGATGGTTAATTATAACGCTGGAGGGAAAAACTCCTCTACCACGAACTTTACACACTTACATGTCAAAGGGCACATGTAATGCCAGTGAAATTAGAAATTACAAGGCTCCTATCGGAAAGGAGGGACTTCCGAGGATCACTTACGCGTGTAGGCGAAAAATGGTTGGGCTTTAGCATCTTATCCATTGATATTGGGGTGTTTGTAGTAGCTTAACCTGCAGTTTGCATAGTCTTATTTATCGCCATACCATTGGGGTGTTTGACTGTTTGTAACTAAAATAATAGGGTTTTTCTACGTGGTGTCCTTATACTTCTTCGAATTCGCTTTTTAAAAATGTCAAGGGTACCCCTAAACTTGATGAAAACATCTTAAAATACCCAAACTTCCCTAATTCGCCTCTTTAAAATGTTTGGTTTATACATTTTTGATTGCTTTTTCGACAATAATTTGTCATGCCATTAACATAAACTTGGTTCACTCAATCATAAATATATTTTCATTACAAAATTTAACTGATTAAAAACGTAATTTTTAGTGTGCGGGTATTTTAGGAACATTTTATTAAGTTTAAGGGTAACACTAATGTTTTAAAATCGTAAGGATAGCAGGTAGAATTCGAAAAAATACAGGGGTAGCACGTAAAAAAACCCAAAAAGATATCGTCAATATCTCTTGTGATTTTGATGTTTATATAGTTGATAAAACCAGGAGTATGTATGTGATTGTTGTACGTGTGGTCTCTGAGTCTTGGACCATTTGTGTCATATGAGTGCAGCGAAGAAGAGGTTATTAAGTTTTGATCGATCATTTTATTCTTGTGCTAAACATGATGGATAGCCGTGGGTTTACCTGACATTACTGATGCCATGTGTTGTTTTTCTTTTTGTGAAATATGGCTCTATACTCAGACAACTCGGTGATTCCTCTAGTTTATTTGTTGCAGGAGGAATTTGGGATGTGCTTCACAATTCGTATGTAAAGGCTGGTGTAGCTCTGGGAGCCTTACTGGGACCTGGAAGAGGTTTGTATTTTAGCTTTATGAGTTAATCCTTGCAGAGCGAAGATTAGTCGTGTAAGAATTGGTGGGGATAGCAATGGGAACTTCAGTTTGTTAGTTCTGTCCCAAGTAAGACATACGGAATGATAAAAAATAAATGAGAAATATACTTCAGTTTGTAGCTTTTTAAGCTTACTGAATGAAGTTTAATCTCTTGTAAGAGATGATGAGGAATCATTGAGAAATAAACTTACAGCTGGGTTCAAGATTTCTGGCTACATACATATATCTACTATGTAGACTGAAAATAGGTTGACCAGACCTTAAAAGTCCCAGCCGGAGGCATGTCTTTGTCTTCATAGTACGTTAACTGGTGTATGTTTTAGAAATTTGCATAAAATATTTTCAATGACTCTGATTGATCGTCATATTTTTGTAATGGAGCTAATTTTAAAGGCTTAGCGTGATGAATGTCATGTAACCATATACGTTCCCTATTCAAGGCGGGCTAGAGTTTTGTCTAAAGTTTGTCCCTGCAGACATTGTCTTGTTCCTACCTTGACCTCATTTATCCACTGCCTTAAATGTTATTAAGCGAGAACAGTTCCACACACCCGTGATTTTTTACATAGGCCTTAAGGTGATGATTACAGTCATCGAGGAAGTGCTTTTACTGCTATCAGCTTATAGCCTTTTTATTTTAAGGCTATGTCAATTTTGAACTATCTTAATTCTTGGTCAAAGACTGATACTTTATACTGTTATTTTTTTTTTCCTCTCAGATTTGCTCTTTGATGGTCTCAGGGTATTTATGAAAGGTTCTCCAAATATGAATTCTCTTGTGGGTTTTGGATCAGCTGCTGCATTCATCTTAAGCGCTGCAAGTCTTTTCTTTTTGTATATATATCAAGGAGTGTCATTTAACAATGAATCTTATGTTATTATGTTACTTCCTTGGTTTTTTTTAATGTCATCCTCACATTTCTAGAAACTCTCGATTTTCATGAAAAATATGAGAATGTTATGAAATACAGAGTATATGCTTAAGAAAACAGTTTTCGCTACAAGTCCACTGATAAGTTCCGTAAGTTTACCCAAACTACTTTTCAAAGTAGTACTTTTTTTTTCTTTTATTTTTTTTTAAAAAAAAAAAGAAAATTCTGAGTCCACAAAATGTCAACTTAAAAAACGAAACTTCATATATGAATTAACAGATGTACGATTTTGTGTACTGAATTTCTCATACGATAACAATGTCTCTTGCACAGGCCTCACTTGTCAGCCCTGAACTTGAGTGGAATGCTTCATTTTTTGACGAACCGGTGAGTTATTACTTCAAAAACAGTTGTTGGTCTATTTGTCTTACGTTCTTGAATGTCCTGAACTAGATTTGCAAGTGTCATTACTTTGATGCATTTTCATTCGGCCATCCTATCAAATCTGTTTTGTCAACTATTACTTAGGAAATTCAGATTATCAAAGACATGGTTAGTCTTCAATCTATCCCCAGCAATTTTCAGTTTACTGTTTTAATATCATTGTCATATCTCATTCTAGCTGTCGCTGACCTAAAACAAATTGTTGGTTGACTGTGACATACTGAATTGATACTTGCATTTACCTATGGTACAAAATCTCACCAGTAGCATTATGTTACTACCCTTATTTTTTCTGTTATGTTATTTCCTGTCAGTTACGCTCTCTTCAAAATGGCAATATCTCGGGTTCCACAATATTTCGGCCTCGACAACAAATACTAGAAAATATCACCTATACTCTTTAACATTCTTTTGTAATCTATTATGTGTTACTTTCCGACAAAAAGGTTTGTAAATTGATACTCCCTTCAATTCTATATTTTCTTCCCCTTTCCTTTTTGCACAAAACATAAGAAAGTCAATTTAGACCACAAAAAACACACTACCCTACATACCATTGAATTTAGGCCACACATATCATCCAAAAAAGGAAATAGGGAAGAAAACCCGAATAACCGAATAAGGAAATAAGGAGAAAAATATAGAATAGGAGGGAGTAATTTGCAAATGGTGTATGCATTTGCAAAAAAAAGGTCTTGGGAGTGAGAAAATAGCCCACCAACATTTAAAATCTACTGAAATTTCAGAGTGCATGAAGTAAAAAACTAATACTTTTTAATAAACATTATAAAATGATAGTCTCACCGGCTACAATCCGTTACACTACATTGGTGAAGTTCAAAACTTTAAATACCGCAGACTATGGTTTTATTTACCATATGCCTACCAGCTAAACAGGCAAATTTGTTTGAAAAAGTCAAATGATGTTCGTAAATTATCTTCCATTTGGTATTTGGTTGCTCCTGGACGCATTTCTCCTGCTGTAAGTTGTAGTTTGCAGGTGTCTGTTGTTGTGTGTCTTTTAGGTCAGGACTCAGGAGTAACTTTTAAGGATGATACTAAAGCTAAATCATAGATATTTACATGTAAAATTTCTTCTACCAAATCTCATACTGTATACGAATAGGCCTTTTTCATAGTCTTCTATCCACTTAATTGACATGGTGATGCTGTTAAAATTATTTAATTCTCTAAGGTTTTAAATTACCCCTAATGTTATCTATTCCGACTCTTCGACACGTGTCCGAGTGTCGGACACGACTATTTTAGGTGAATTTTCCTATTTTGTGGTCTAAATTGAAGTGTCAAAGTGTCGTGTCGTGTCGGACACCGACATGTCTCCGACACGCGATACGGCAGTTAAGTGAAGTGTCGGAGTAACATAGACTTCCATACCTTTTTTCACTACTCTGAATGATAGTGCATGATCATATTTTTTTTTTTATTTCTATAGTTATCCAGTTTTCTATTTCTATAGCTTTCCAGTTTTTAATTCCTTTAATGTCCAGGGCCGTCCCTGAGATTTCGGGGGCCCTGTGCGAGATTTTATAACGAGGCCCCAAACACGTATTGTACAGATCATTCAAAAAGCTCGTTCCGATATTTTATCTTGAAAAAAAATACATCGCAACATCACGTTTACAAATTTATGAAATATTTTGTTATAGTTTGAATATTTTCCTTTCTAACTTTCCACTTTATTATAAACAAAATTAATATCTCATTTTTTTTAAGTACTCCGCATCAAATTAATATAACATCAATGTTTCATAATCAATACTCCCCGTCACAATTATTTGTCTAACTTTAATTGAAATATCATTCGAAAAGAATATTAAATGTAAACAAATGAATGTGACGAAGGAAATAGTATTTTATAAGAGAAAACTAAACTGAGGCCCACTCATGGTCCCCACTCTGCAAAAAGGAAGCAAAATTTGCTTGTGTTAGGAATTGAACTCGGGTTGCATGGAAAATTTTCTTTGGCTGTTACCATCTGTGCCACTAAATCATAGTATAACTTTACATATATTTAGAACTTGTTACAGAATTGGACCCCCAAATTAATTTGGGGGCCCTGTGCACTCGCACGGGATGCACACCCAAAAGGCCGGCCCTGTTAATGTCCTTCCCTTTCCCCTGCATGCCATATTTCTTTCTCAATATTTCCTCTTCTAAGAGAGATACAGAAACAGGGTGCACTTCTCATATGGAGATATTGGCTTTTAGCATGCAGGTAATGCTTCTTGGGTTCGTGCTTCTTGGCCGTTCTCTGGAGGAGAGAGCCAGGATCAAGGCTTCTAGTGATATGAATGAACTTCTAGTAAGTGCTTATGCTTCCTTTTATCGATGGTGATAATAATTGAAAAAGCTCACATCAACTCCAAAAATTCTTGGAAAGTTGTCTAACCGCTAATTTACATTTTTCAAACATCTGGTTGGAAACAGTAAAAGTTGGTCCAGTATTTTTAGTCCGGGTACTGCAATATATTGCCCCCCATTCTGAAATATGTTATTGGTTTAAAAAGGCGGCTTAATAGGGCATACCGAGTTTGCTGCAAAGGGTTCTACTTCCAAACATGTCTTATATGTTCAAGTAGTATGTGACACCCCCGCTATTTAAGACACCAAATAAAACATACTTGATAAAATATGCAGCGAAAATACGGGATTTTTAAAAACATTTTCGATGTCTAAAAGCGAGAGTCAAACAATAAACAATACGCGGAAATAAAGTAAACAAAGTAATTAGATTTACATAACCGAAAATGTAATGATCGTTAGGGAAAATATATCCCACGAATGACAAATAATTAAAAGGTAAGTCTGATAAAACGAAAACTAAGGCTTAGGGTAGATTGCTCGTTAGCCACAGTCGTGCCCCATGTAATCACCAACCGGTACCTGTCATTCATGAAAACATGAATGTCACAGTCAGTGGGGAGTAACTCCGGGTCCTCCACGCCACGATACAATGTGATACATATAAACAACAATATAGGACATTATGTAGAATAAAGAAATATTAAACATACTTAAATAAAAGCATCAACATGTGAAGGATTATAAATGCATAAATTATAAACAACCTAATATCAAAATTAATAGAATAGGCGATCAACCACATCAAAGGGGATCATATCGCAACTAGTGACTTGCATCTCATCACTAGTGTTCGATAGGATCAACATATAGACAAACAAGTGTTCGACTCTGCGGCTACCTTTAAAGCATGTCCGAACACTGACAAACAAACCAACATGAGATATATCTAATAGAAAATGGCACATGCACTCATTCAAGACCTATAACAAGCTCTTACACTCTAGACACATTCTTTCCCCCTGGTAGGACGACTAGCTAGGTACGCCCTAATCTATATCTGGCCAGACTCACGACATGCGGCAGCATCAGCCCGCACCCAAGACTCGATCACTAGACACAATGGTCGAGTACCCCAATCGCCAACAAGCAGCATGAAAGAGGCGGAAGTAACAAGAGCTAAAGCACACTTGTCAGCAGTAGCGCAAGTGGTCAACCCGTACTTACCAGAAGTAGCATAAGTAGGGCGGAGGCGAGTTAAGCAAGAATATAAGGCATTATGTCAATTTCATTCATTAGAACAAAAGAGAGATAGAGATGTAAACAAATGATACATGTGATGACTCATATACGAACGGTATATGACATATCATGAATGTATACGAAACCAACTCAAAGCTCATGATGAAATGCAAACAAATCATATAATTATGTTGAAATGTAAACAAACCATAAACTCAAACCATATCCATCATTCAATGAGTAAAACAGAAGGCAATAAGGAAGCAGAGGCTCCCAACCGGTCAAGGTGACCGGCCGCCGGCCAACCGGCCGAGCCTTAAGGACTAAAGCCAAAAATTTCAAAATCAAATCAGAGAGCTCCTAGACGGCAGTGGACCGGCAGCCGGTGGTGAACCGACTGGGAATACAGCCATACTTCAAAAATATAAATTCGAACCAGAAACCTCCCGGCCGGCCAAGTTTCAGGTTCGCCTCG
The DNA here is from genome assembly GCA_009801015.1 of Silene noctiflora. NCBI lineage: Eukaryota > Viridiplantae > Streptophyta > Magnoliopsida > Caryophyllales > Caryophyllaceae > Silene > Silene noctiflora. Next base: position 72,873 of record VHZZ01004498.1, on the reverse strand, counting down.
CTGGGCGAGGTTCGCCCTCGCCTGGGCGAACCTGAAACTTAAAATTTCAACCAAACTTCGGCGGACCTGACACTTAAAATTTCAACAAAACAACCAGAAAGTTCCTAGCCGGCAGCCGGGAGACACACCCAACTCTAAAAACACACATAAACAATCAGAATGTTCCGTTCCGTCACTGCCGGCTGGGGACACCTGCACACGGGTTTCACTCAAAAATCGACATGACATCATTCAAAACGGTAATTTCAGCAAGGCTCATGATACGGAACACGTAAAACATGAATTTCCAGCATCCAAAGTATGCCAACATCCAACATACCACAAATTACACAAGAATTTCATAGTCTTAAAATGAATTATTGCATAAACTTCTTAAACATATGATATTCTAACAAATTCAACAATCCAAAGCATGGATTTACATATACTTGCACCATCCATACCAAATAACATCAAAGGTCACAATTTTAACCTAGCATACTCCTAACTAGCCAAAGTAAACAACTTTAACACATAATTCAACTAAATAAACCATAGAAACACTGTAATTTTGGTGGTGAAGAACGAGAAAAGGAAGAGAACGGCGCGGAAATCGGAAGAAACGGATGAGGAATGAAGATTTTACGGTCGTCTTAAGCTTGAGGAATTGTATAACAATGGTGGTATGAATAGTTGCTGAGATTTGGAGGTTGAACGAGGGTTTTATGGAGAGGGTGAGTGGAAAATAGAGGGTTTTATAGTCCAAAACCGACTTAGGCCCAAAAGAGTTAAACTTGAGTCGGGATTTACATAATTTACGTCTAAATGCTACTATACATTTAAGACGGACTTAAATATTATTAATATAAATATTACGCCCAATATATATATTTTTACCCAAAGATAAGATTTAAATATATTTTGCTTTAATTAAATTATTACATTATTTTTAAGACCGTAAATAAAAATTGCGGGTGTTACAATCTTCCCACCTTTTAAAAAGTTTCGTCCTCGAAATTTGAAAGTAGAAAAGAAAGTCGTAAGAGTAAGGACGGTTTTCAAAATTGAAAATCATTTCGTCTCCAAGAATTAAATCGGAGTTTATCCAAAACATTTAGGAAGAACTTCAAGAGTACAAGTCTCCTTCCATGGATCAGCAAAACTCTTGTTGTGCACACAAGAGCACTATCAATCCAAGTCAAAGACAGATTTAAAACACAAAAGGTCAAGTTATTAGATGTCTCCGATAACAAGTCTTGACAACAACTCAACGTCAAAACCGAATAAAATTTAACAATAATTTAAACTTTCTCTTGAAAAACCATCTTGAAAGGTTAAACATTCGTTTATCAAACTTCAAAAGAAGTTAACTCCATAACCACCACACAATAACCGAAAATAAAGTAGGCCATGTATCTAACCCTTCCGCTTTCCCCACAGACAAATTATGGGTTACCCAATCACTCGTGTACGGAGACGTATAGAAAAGCGGTGAATTAGAATATGGAAAAAAAGCCCATACCTTCTTAGCTTTTGGGCAGTAAAATATGTAGAGATGTTTCCTCTACATTATTGCACACGCCACAACAAGGATCTTCCGTAAAACCGCGTCGTGCCCGATTGGAGTTAGACATGATCCTATCATGAAGAATCAGCCATAGGAAAACTCTTATCCTTTGTGGAGTCCAAGTTTTCCATGGTAGTTTCCAACAAATTGACGAATCAGTCGGTGGTTCATTGCGAATTATTTTGATAGCCGATTTGATAGAGAAAAAGCCTGAGCAGGTAGGAGCCCAAAACACTTTGTCTTCATTTTCTTCTCCTGCAATAGTTTGTATAATTTCTGATGTAAAAAAATCGGCAAAGAGCTCCCATCGCCAGCCTAAATTCGTCTCCCACATGTCCTCAACTCAAGCATCAATCAAGTGTGATGGGATCGATAAGGGGGTTAGCGTAACCAGTGGTACGTCCATTGCCCAAGCATGCTTCCAAAACATCGTCTTTTTGCCATTTCCAATCGACGAATTCAAACCCTTTTTGAGGATATCAACGACATCTACTACTCCTTTCCAAACGTTGGAACTAATTTGCTTTGTTTTGAACATATCTACGTCCCACCGCCCTTGACAATATTTATGTCTAAGCACCCGCGCCCAAAGCGCATTAGGTTCGGATAATAATCTCCAGCCCAGTTTCTCCATAAAAGCCACATTAACCTGTCTCATCGACCGAAGGCCCAAACCACCATCTTCCTTGTCTCGCGTAACCATATCCCACGAAACAAGACTCGGCCCACGTGATTCCTGATTACCTCCCCATAAAAATCTTCTCGATTTCTTGTCTAGATCATCACACATCGATCTGGACAACTTTGCCGTTTGCATCGCGTAAGATGGTACCGTTGATAAAGTGGATTGAATGAGCGTTGCTCTTCCAGCTAAAGACAAGTTCTTCGACTTTCAACCCGAAAGTCGCTTATCAATTTTTTGGGCAATAAAGTCAAACGACTCCTTGGTAACTCTCCCATTCAAAGTAGGCATACCTAGGTACATACCTAGATCGTCTGTTCCTTCTATCCCTAGCTTAGCCGTGATGATGGTGGCCGAATTAGCGTCCACATTAGGTGAGAAGTAGACTTTTGATTTAGATAGACTGACCCTTTGGCCCGAGCCTGACAAAAAACTCGAAGGCAGTTGTTAATCGTCCTTGCTTGGTCCAAGGAAGCTTCTCCGAACAGAATAATGTCATCCGCGAAAAACAAATGGGTTAAAATCGGACCTCCCTTACAAATTTGAAAACCTTCCCAATTCCCTAAATCGTTTGCCTCAACAATAAGTTGACTCAATTTCTCTATGCAACTCGTAAAAATGTAAGGTGAAAGGGGATCACCTTGTCTAATACCTCTAGTCGGTGCAAACGGTTCCGTCTTTTCCCCATTCCATAGAACATTCAGAGATGAAGATGTGATACAATGCATTATAGTCGATATCATCCTTGACGGTAATCTCATATCATGCAAGGTATGTTCAATGAATGACCATTCTAATTTATCATATGCTTTTTCAAGGTCGAGCTTGAGAGCCATGACTTCTCTTTTCCCTTTTTTATTGCGCATAGAATGAAGTGCTTCTTGTACAATGATGATGTTATCAGTGATTTGGCGTCGGGGGACAAAACTTACTTGCATTGGACTGATGAGAATTGGAAGGACCGCTTTAAGTTGATTCACAATCATTTTGGTGATGATTTTATACGAGACATTACATAACCCAATTGGCCGAAATTGAGAGACCAAATGAGGATTGTCAATTTTTGGTATCAACGCAATGAAAGTCTCACCCAAACCCTCTGGCCAAATATTTTCATGAAGCACTCCAAAAATCATTATGCCGAGGCTAGGCGAAATCGCATCCCACTGAGATTGGTAGAATAAAGCTTGAAAACCGTCAGGTCCCGGGACTTTGAACGGGGACATTTGATTCAAAGCGCACTGTATATCCGTCACTGAATAGTCACGGTCCAGCTTTTCCATTTCTGTCCTTGTTAATTGAGGAAATAATCCCATTGTTATCCCTTCTAAATTAATTTCTGATGTTGGACCAGCAAATAAATTTCGGAAAAATTCTAGGACCATACCTTTGATTTGAATTGCATCCCATGTCCAATTTCCCAGAGAGTCTTGTAATCCTTCAATTCGGTTATGTTTGCGACGAATGATCGTACTCAAATGGAAAAGTCGAGTATTCCGATCACCATCACAAATAGCTTCCATACGGGATTTCTGAAACCATAAGATCTCTTCTTCCCTAAGAACTGCATCAAGCTGTTGTTTCAATTTCTATTCATATTTGAAAAGATAACTCGGACCCCTGCTAGCAAGCTTTTGTTGAACTCCTAATAATCGACGTTCAAGACTTCTCTTTGTAGCAAATATGTTATGAAAAGTGTTTTTGTTCCACTCCTGGAGCAAGTCAGCAAACTGATGAATAAAAGGAAAGAGGGAAAATTGAGCGTAATTCATCCATGTCGCTTGGAAAAGGAAAGGACGAAGTACGCTGGGAATTGGTGCAAAACCATTCGTATTCACTATGATAGGACAGTGGTCAGATTGATTCTTTATCAAATGTCTCAACGAGCCTTCCGCAAACATAGTACGCCATTCCTCGTTGCATATGGCCCGGTCAAGTCTAGCCCCCTGTCTTGTCTGAACCGTAACTCCTCTCGGCCACGTATAAGAAGGTCCTGAAAAGTCTAAATCCAACCAGTTATTATCTTCAATCCACGCATTGAACTTATTACACCTCCGTCGCATACAATCGCTATCACCATTACGTTCATGCATGTACCTTGTATCATTAAAGTCACCCATTGCCAACCAAGGTCTATTATGGGTCCTAGCAAATGACTCGAGCTCCTTCCATAAAATTTTTTTCCTTGTCGAATCTGGACTTGCGTATACAGCAGTGTAAAACCACGGTATCTCACCCGTCCAAGATATTTCTACCGTAATATGTTGAGCATGACAAATAATCGGGATCACATTTACTTCTTCTGGGCACCAGAATAATCAAATGCCTCCCCTAAAACCTTCAGCATCAACTCTGATCTTCCCCCCAAAATTGATTTTGTCAGAGACCTTTTGAGCAATATCACCACTTATATGGGTCTCAACCAAAACCAAAGCCACAACCTGTGGTTTGTCCGTACAAATAAGTTCCTTGAGCATAGACAGAAAACTCGCACTTCCTGCTCCTTGAACATTCCATGTCATTAGACTCAAAGCCGAACGACGAATTAATTGGTTAGGAAATTGATACATAAAATTAATAGGGCAATAGGGAATCGAAGACAAAAAAGCTTCAGATATTTTCATGAGAATTCTCATCACCCGAGGTGGTACTTGCACCTCCAAGCAAACTTTCGGAATTGCTGACCATGGAGGTAGGACTGCTACTATGTCCAACACCATATGTGCTAAGGGAATGGCTGTTGCCATTGAGGGGCCTTCCATTAGTGATGTTATGAAGGGGTATTGTGATGGTGCTCGGATTTGGTGGTGGGTGGTGAGGATCAGATACGGGGAGAAGCTTGAGATCGTATTGTGGTTGTGATGGGGCTAAAACGGGTCTACTGGACTTTTTGTAGCTATTGCGAGGGATTTTGCAAGACAAAAGATTTTTCCTTGGAGTATCTTTAGGTAAAGAGTGCACTTGAGGGATCTTGGAAAAATATTTGATATGGGCATAATCTTTTGGGATGGAATATCTCAAGATTGGATAGAATCTGCCTTATTCAGGGAAACAATTTTGGACTTATTGCCTACAGACGACTTAAGGTTGGATCGAATAAGCGCTGAATTATTTTCCCTCAAAATAGGCACCCCTGTAGAAGAAATTTCCTTATCATAGGAGAATTCTGTATCACATCTCATTGATTGACTGGGAATAATTTTAGAAATGGAATTTTCCATATTTGTGGAAATATTATTCGAAAAATTCACATCCTTGCCTAAATCAACGTCCATTACCATATTCGAATTCGAACCTCTGTCAATACCTTGGCTGACTATCTCGTCATCTTGACTGGCTTGTACGAACTCTGCAACAACAGCTTCTGTTGGATCATTTATTAGAGCTTCAAATCTTGATCCCGATGTGGGAGTCCCTGTTTTAGTGGCTTGAGCAACAGTTCTTGAATGAGTTTGCTCGTCAACACTCTTGCTTTTATCTTGTCGATTAAATTTACGTCGAACCGGTTTTCTGACATGCATCCATGCCCCATAGATCTCATTCGAAACTGATTCTGTAGCTTTGCCTCCATGTACCAAACTGGTCCTCGTAGGTTGAAAATTTCCTTTTTCCTCTGCTTGTTTGTGTGAAGCAAGAGTATTACCGAACATAGGGCAATTTGTGTCACTGTGACCCAATTTATCGCATTTATAACAGATCATTCTTAAGCCTTCATACTGGATTATCCATACCTTCCCATTCACACGGAATTTCGACAATAAAGGCTTAGAAAGATCAACTTCTACACTCATCTAAATAAATTGGCCCCTCAAAGCCAAAGCCGTTGGTCTATCAATACGAATAACTTTACCTATCTTGCTTCCTATCTTTCTCAGAATGTCTTCATGATAGTACTCGACAGATAGTCGAGGTATACGCACCAAGTAGTAAGATGTCGCAGGGGTTCATCAGTCGCAATAAAATTAGGAATCCACTTGCGTATAGTTAAATAATGATCTCTCCCTGGGTTAGAACATGGTCATAATCCTCCTTATTAGTGAATCTTGCCACATAATATGAATGACCGACATCCATAAGTGTAAGTCCTCCCTTAAGCGCCCATTTCTTCTTAATTTGACGGAGAAGTGTGAAATACCCAATGTTCTTATCAAACATCTTAATGATAAGAGTATCTTTCCAATGCTTACGAATTTTAATTTTTTCCTCTTTTGTTAATAAGATAGTCGGGCATGTCGGATCCACAACTCCATCATTGTCATCTTTATCATCATCTGACTCCTCCTCAAAAACCCCATTATCAGTGATGTTGAAAACCGTCCCCTGTCCAACAGCGAAAGATGGAGAACCTCCATTGTTTAGAGAATCTCTGTAAGAAACTTTGTCTTGGGATGGGAAAGTTGAATCATCATTTTGGATCATTCGCTGAACTCCATTGCTTAATGAAGGTGGCGATATCATTCCTTGATTCATTTTGACTTTTTTAGTTGACCGATTATTAGGGTCGTCTTCCGAAACAGAGGAGGGAGAAATTTTGTCTAGAGAAAACATTTAGAAAGAGAGCATGATAATTAATTCTAGCAGTATGTATAGCTTTTGTATGAACTTTATTTTATTTTCTCATAAGAGACATTATTTAAAGGACACCAAGGGGTTGACGCCCATGTAATAAAATACACCAAGGTGTGACTGACTGACTATCATAGTCCCATGTACAAAAAGACATTTGGTGATGACACCCATAGACGAAATGAGAGCTACATAATTATGTTTTAGCTATTGCGATTAATCATATGTACAAAAGAAGGAAGGAAAAATTCCAATTTGGGTAAAGTGCATGGCTCCAGCCAAACAATTTTATCCCCACAGTACTTTGATTGCTTCTCTCTTTATGGAAGATTTAGGAGTTCCTATAGAGTGGACAACCTTGTTTGACGTTGTTCTTATCGATGCTTGCCATCACTTTTCTTTTAACCTTTTCTGCTTAGTGTCTAGCATATAACTCTCCTCTATTATATTATAATTTTTCTCTTTCATCAAGTGATTTCTGAAATGATTTCTCTCAGAAACATATTGAAATTGATTGTATAGGAGAGCTTGATTGGTTGTAATACTTCAAATCATCTGTCTGTTGTATTCACTGATAATTTGATTAATTAATGTGATTGTGCAGTCACTTGTATCTACTCAAGCACGACTGGTGATTACATCGTCAGAAAGTGACTCTTCTGCAAAGGCAGTACTCTCTTCTGATGCCATTTGCATGGACGTGCCTACCGATGATATTCGAATTGGTGATAGTGTGCTGGTTTTACCTGGAGAAACGATACCTGTGGATGTAAGTACATTCTTTATTAATATTGCTCTATGTTCATTTCTTGTATGCACTGGGTGAGATGAATTCATCAGGTTTTCTAGGCTGCAAGAAATGCACATACATGGAAAGCAAAAAACTAATTACACATTTAGTAATGTTTATCTATGTATTCATGGGATACAGGGCAAGGTTATTGCTGGCAGAAGTGTTGTGGACGAATCAATGCTGACCGGGGAATCTCTTCCTGTTTTCAAGGAGGAAGGGCTTTCAGTATCAGCTGGAACAATAAACTGGGTATACCTT
>VHZZ01004498.1:23283-42162 GCA_009801015.1 Silene noctiflora | reverse complement strand
CATAATGAAACATTAAATAAATATAGTTTAAAGTGTTTACAAAATCCTCCATAAAACGGAGTACAAAATCCAAACCAAAAATGTGATAAACTAAATAATGTCTACGGAAGCTACAAACAAAACTCGTGATGACTCCGCCCTGCTAACCCCGCCGCAAGGTCAACAACCATCATCGCCAATACCTGCTAAGCCAATTGCTCATTGTCCCTGAATGGATCACCACAGTTTTGAAAACAGTAACGCGATCAGTCAACTGAACAACTATATAAAAGAAACAATGTAAACAAATCAGAACAAACCACCACACCGTCACCACCACCATCATCACACCACACATCAAGTAACCGACTACACACCGAAGTGTGTAGACCTGCCAGTGGAGGACCGCAGCCACTCCACTTAACCACTCATAATACCCAAGTCCCTTAATGTGCATATCCTACCTGCGCTGAGAGAACACAGGAGGCGAACAATGGGGTTGATACCACCTCTCACAATGGCTCACAATCACAATCTCAAACACACCCAACACCAACATCAACCACCAACATCGCCATCACAACATCGTCACAATCATATAATCATATCACAATAAGCATCACAAGATCGTCACATTATACAATACATAGTTCTACAGACAACTGAGTAGGGAAACCCTACCTCAACTAGCAATCTGTTAACAAGCAATTGATCAGAACGCTTCTTCTACGAAGTCTCCTCCTATAACGAATCAATTAAGGAAATTAAGACAAAAACCCCCAAATCAAAAATTAGGGTTATAATACAATAGGCCAAAAGACTAAATCAAAGACTTACTCGAAGATTACGATATAAGAATGTGTGAAAACCCCCAATAATTGACAAAGATGCGCCGCGGCTTGAAGGTTTAGAATGAGGAGCATTTGTCGATGTATAGGTTTTGTTTTTTTTTAAAAAAAAAAAGAGAATAGACTATTTACTGCTTCTCGTTCTAATATATATATACTTTCCGCAAAAAGCTGACACGAACCGGACACTCGGTCGAGTACAAGACACTCGATCGAGTAAGCGACACTCGACCGAGTACACTTCACTCGACTAAGTGCTCCGCACTCGTCCGAGTCCCCAGATTCCAGAACACTTACAGAACAACCCACATGGGCACTCGGTCGAGTACCTTGTACTCTGCCGAGTGTCCAGTGCTACAAATCATGAGTATTACACTAACAACCTAGGTCCCCTTTCACCCTAAATGATAAATTTAGCTACTCGTACTAACAAGATCTATGACAATAAGATTAATGGAAAACATATTTAAAAGCATAAACAAGATGAATAACAAAACAATTATGAAACTAGAACTTGAATTAATAATAACGAAAGTAAATAGATTAATAATTACCAGAAAAATAAGGATTCAATGAACAAGTGTTTAGATCCGAAAAAAATAGAGTAGCCAAACTAAACTAGGGGTTTTTAATGTAAATAAAGTGTTCGTTAAATAAAGAGCACAAGTTTCCTATTTATATTACAAATTAACCGACTTAAGGAAGTTTCCAGGAAAGTCTCCAGCACTTTGGATCCTCGATCGAGTTCAAGCATACTCGATCAAGGCCGCGTCACTCGATCGAGTTCAAGCATACTCGATCGAGGACTCTCTGCATTCAGCTTATCTTCACGTTTTCTTCACTTCTTTCTATTTTTCTTCCTAAATTTGTGTGCCATTGTCTTGATATTTTGTCTTGCCGACTCCGCGGTGCCTCATATTAGCTTTTTATCACTTGAATGCATCAAACCGGCATTTAAAACACCAATAGACGGAAGAATAATTCACATTTTTTTTGGGTGAAATGTGAAAACTTCTCATTAAGATAAAAGACATTGTTTACATCACCATACATACCCATTAAATCTATCTAGCAGTACATCAAACTCGTGATACTACAATTCAATCTGTGATAACCATGTAGTAGCCCTTAATCTAGTCTTGGCAGCTCCAATCAGTACTAATCTTGCTCATATTACACACTTTATCATCTTCAACAACTGGCAAGGATGCTGAACACAGTCCTCCACACGACATTTATTTCTGCTTTCCCATATCTGATATATTAATCTAGCCATAACAACCATGATAATCTGCTTTTTGAGAAGAGATCTACTTCTCCAATTTAACAACCACTGAATCAAATCCCCTTGCCACACAAAACAAAGCCAAACCTGAACAAGAGAAAGACATTTCCTGCTATAGGGGCAGTCAAATTAGAGGTGGTGTTGTGTTTCTGGCTGAGTACCACACAAACAGCATACCCCATCAGTCATCACCCCAAAATGCTGCAATCTAGTCTTAGTAAGCATTATGTTTTTCAAATAAATCCAACACATAAAGTTGTGCTTAGGCAAACAGAGTCTATTCCATACAAATGGCCCCCAACTAACCTTTTGATGGACACAAAGAAGCTACATATAAACCTTCTGCACTGGATATAATTCACATTTAAGAACACAAAACCGTCTCAAAATTAACCAAGGGGAGGCATAAAACATGTATATAACTATGACTCATCAAACTCCCCCAAACCATCCTTTTGCTTGTCCCTAAGCAAAACATCAACACAATACAAAAGGCAATCATACAAATGCCGAACGAATAACTCAGAGCGAATGTTTATGCACACACAAATCCCAAGCTATCCATATATATAACAAAGCAATGACAAAAGTGTACCAACAAAACAAATTCAAAGCACGGGTAATAGAAAACGCAGTTCAAGCCTCAAGATGTAACATGATACCGTAATATAGACAATAACCAAATACCTATCGATCTTGCAAGACAAATTAGTTGGATTCTCGCGGATTCACTCATGCACTCATAAGTATGTAAAGGTGAGTTATATGTGAAGATATAAAGAAATAAGAGCACTCACTGATGGAGGGCTAGGTCGTCATACCCTATCAAACAATATTTATACTCAACTAACTAGCAAATAACAAGTAGAGGTCAGATCCCAAAGGACGGGTCATCAAATGGTTATCAAATGCAAGTAGCTATATCTTTGTGTCATAAATTGGGTTGAGATGTAAACTAGAATACTACAACGAAAATGTAAATAAATGAAATAACAAAGCATGCAAGTAAAAGTAGAGATGTAAATAATTGATTAAAGGTACTAGGGTGTCATGGGTTCATATGAGAAAACATAGTATGATCAAAGTAATGAATCCGGTAAATGATTGTAGTTGTTTTGGGATCGAGTTCATTTATATCTTACAATCCTTAGGGAGACTTAGGTCTCGGAGTTGAGTTGATTTATAGCTTACGACACCTACAACAACTTGGTTCTCCCTATTCAACATTATGCATGGTCAAACAATTCTCGAGTTGATTTATGTCTTACAAGTCTTGTTAAAGAGATAGAGAATCATGCAAGGTTGTTAATAAAGCATTCCATCAAACATAACATGTGCTTAAGTTGAAGAACACAATAAATCATTCATATGAACTCGTCAAATATAGATCTAACCCATGATTACTCCCCTAATCTCCCACTAACCCTACCTGAAGGACTACTCACACATCCAGAGGCGGATTTAGGGGGGCCCGGGTGGGCAAGTGCCCAACATGAGGTTTTAATAATAAATATGTTGAAGTATCATAAATATGCAATAATATGCTGGAGCCGAGTTGGTAGGAGTCTATTAGAGCAAGTAGATGGTCATGTGTTCTATTCCGGGCTGCTACAACTTTTGTCAAGCATATTTGTACCTATTAATCTATTATACTCTATAGTCAAAAATTGCATGCAAGGTGATTCGAACCTTTGATCTCCAAGTAACATAAAAAAGCTCTTTGTTTTATACAGCTAAGTGTCAACCATTGAGTCACTTGTAATTATTGTTCTAATAAGTATTATGTTATGTTTATATCTTATACCAGTGAAACTATTCCTTGATAATACTTTAGAGAAAATTAAAAGTAAAACATTATTTCCTAAAAAAAACCCATGACCAATTAATTTTCCACTTTATTATTTTATACTACATCATTAGTATAGGATATAAAAAAATTCCGAGATAAAGAATGTGTTTTAGGATAAGATATATTTAACAAAAAAAATTGTGCCCCTCTTTAACTAAAATTATAGATCCGCCACTGCACACATCATCATGGTAAACATGTCATAAATGGTGTCAATCATCTTAACAAGAATATACATGATAATAGAATGAAACAATTAATAAAAGAGTAAGTAAATAATTAAGTAAGGAGTAAAAGGATTATACCAACTTATGATGAATAAGGAAAGTGAAAGAACAACAGAATAAAACTTTGATTAATGATGAAGAGTTGTCAATTCTCCAATCCAAAAACCCAAGAATTATTCAATTACAAAGTAGATCTAAGATTACTTGAACAATAAGGAAAGGATTAAGATGTAATTAAACTAATCTAAGCTAAGAGAGTCCCTAATAATGTGTCTCTCATTCTTTAATTTGAAGGTACTAGACCCCTAATTAGACACCTCTAATTAATTGCAAAATTACTTGTTAATTTAGTTTTTAATGATCTAGTTACATGCATGTTTATAAGATGGCTTAAAATTGATAAAAGAGGTAATCCTTACATTGCTTAAGGATTAAAATGGGCACAGCACACAAGGACTCCTTCCTTGTGTTGTTCTTGAGCTAAAATAATAATGGAAGTTCCTCCAATCTTCAAGTTTCCATAGTAGGAAACCTCATCTTGGTGGCACCCAAGATTAGCCCAAAAATTCCTAATATTACTAACTACATAATAATAGGATTTCTTGTATAATATGTAATATTATTACACTAATAATATTAGTTAATGTATATCATTGTTGTGTGAATTTTTGATGAAGGTTTTGATCAACAATTTAATCAAGTTTTAAGGAGAAAAAGATGAAGGATATGATCCTTTTTTTATCTACATAAAACTAGCCAAAGAGAGAAACTTTAGAGGATTTTTTTTGGTTTCTTCAAAATCAACCCATAATATGTGTATATGTGGGGGTATATAGGCTTAGAAATGTAAACAATTCACCAACAAAAATATGTAGTGAATGTGTGCCAAACCACATGGGTTACACAATTCACTCATATAGTTGGCAAAAGTGTAAATTTAGGCCCATTTCGATTTCAGACATTTGTCCGATAAATGCTTATAAGACTTATATTTAATTATCTTATATAATTAAATATTAATTTAATTAATTATTTAACACTTAAATAATACTAATTAAAGATTAATGTACACTTTACTATTAAATGACATTTTACCATTTTATTAATATAAAATGTGTCTTATAATAATTAATTAGTTAATTTTACAACCTCTTGTAAATAATATTAACTAATTACCTCCGCCGCACAATATACACACATATCGTAATAATTTAGTTAATTAAATATTAATTACTAAATTCCATATATTTATTAATCGATTATCAGATAGTTGAATAATAAATTCCTTTGGCTCGAGTTCGTAACTCGTCATCAAACAATAAATTCACTTGACTTAATAAAAGTCAATTTATACAAGTTACTAATCTTATACAAATAATTGGTCATTCCATTTGGGCATCATCCTATAGGTGTTACCGAAAAGGGATCAGTTAATCACCGCCGTCTTACGACAGTAACGTCAAACTCTAGTCAGCCGAGCGTTACCGATTTACGTTGATCAACTGACAANTCTAGTCAGCCGAGCGTTACCGATTTACGTTGATCAACTGACAAATATAATATCCCTGATATTCCTTTTATGAGATTTATTATGTAGACGCACTACTGAGGAGGACACTACTCCAACATATTTACATAGGCTATTTATACTAAGTACAAGTATTAGGGTAAACTAAGGGCTCAAATGACGATTAGACCCCTTAAGGAGGTCCAAAGAATTGCTAAAGCCAGAGCAACTCGTGGGAGTCCTTGATTGAACGAAAATCATCCTGCCGGAGAACTCGCACGAGCTCTGTGGAACTCGCACGAGTTGGGCTGGGACTCGCATGAGCTGAGCTGAGCTCGCATGAGTCAACCTGCAGTTTTCTTACTTCTTGGCTTTGCTGCCCCTCAACTTGTGCGGGCTCCTCTGGACTAGTGGGGGCTCCTATACATTGCCCAAATACTTCTTCTACTTACTACGGTCTTTAGTCTTGGTCCCTCCTTGTTGTTTGGTCGTTGAATGCGAATCAATTTAGCTCCGAAATACTTCGAGCATGCAAGGTTGGCACTCTTCTCCTGCCAAAAGCACCAAAACCTCATAGAATAGCAAATAGGTGGCTAAAGATAAGAAACAAACCTAATGCATACATAAAAGCATATAGAACGAGGCTAGTTAGGGTACAAAATGTGCGTAAATACGAGTCATATCAAATATTCCCAAACGGAACCTTTGCTCGTCCCGAGTAAAAAGGTGACAAAAACTAAGACCTTTATTTAAACTAATTTAATAACATAGTCGTGTGAGACAATTAACGGGTCTCACTCCGCCTCTTCAACTCACAACAAGACATCCATGAGGTAGAGTACCTTCTTGCAAGGCAAGGTGGGGCTTGCCAAAATGGCGATGCATCCTACATAAAGCACATAAATAAAGCAAATGATGCATCTACAAAAGAATAACCACTTTCCTTGTCTAAGTGGAAGAAATTCAACAAAAAGGGAAGCAATATAAGGGTAAACACTCCATCATAGATAATAGTTCTCCAAGCCACTAAGTCCAAGAGGATACAAACAAGTCACCTCCAAGTGGTGTTAACTAGGCTACTTTTGTCCACAATCGCTAAATGCTTTCGTCAAGGGCGATCATATGGGATAGAAGGATGATCCCTATGATGTTAGTGGCATATGACATGACAAGTCTCGGATTCTATACAAGTATAAATGCCAAGGATCGTCCTAAGCTCAACAAGGTGGTATAACAAAAACTTTTTGGGAATGAAATGCCCAATCCTTCAAACAAAAGTGGATTTGACTAACATTCAAAACTTAAACTCATTTCAACTTTCACATTTTAAAAAACTTTAGATGGGGTTTGTCCCTCACTTGCTAATGTCCTTTGCTTTCTCCAATCGCTTATTAAGCAACCGGGTAACTTTTAGATAATAGCTTTTTCGGGGTGATAGTCACTCTGTCTTTGGGTGATTGAATTCACAACCATATGGGGCCCAATTCAATGGATCCCTCTCCAAGCACATCTAAGTGGTACGCCTCCATCAAATTCAACTCACTTTGTGACATTTCACATTACAAAACATTTGAGGTTCACTTTGGCAATTAAGATTGATCCACCACGAAAACTTTGAAATGAGCATTACAAACATAATAAAGAAAAGTGTTTTTGGGTTGCTAAACCACCCAGTCAATCAAAGTCCCCTAGACAAGTTAATCGAGTCCAAATCACATCATAAGGTTGGATAAGGTGACTCACATGCAAACCCTTGACTAAGCCTTAGCTCATGGGACAAAAGATACTAGTATGACACAACTTAGTGTGTCTTGTATGTATTCTAGCAAACAAAGTCTCAAGGAGAAAAAGTATCTACAAAGGCCTTATATACACTTGTCAAGCTTCCCAATTAGGCATTTTCACAAATGTTTTACCTAAATGCAAGCTATATGCTATGATGCAACTACATATATACAATATAATGCACATTCTCTAACAAACTATATGACAAGTAATCTAAATGCATCTCCTAACATCAAATAGTAACCAAACCGCAATGAAAAAATTCACCACATTGTCCTTAACATAGATAGAGTAGGGATAAGAGAATGAAACGATCATACCATGCGGCTCTTCATGAATCCCTTAAGGATGTCTCGAATGTGGTATACTCCCTATGTGAGATTAACAAACACAAGTATATACAATTCTATGCCATATACTACAAAGTAGAGAACATGTTTTTGGTTTTTGTGAATTTTTTCAAATTTTTAGGAGTTTTATTTTTTATGAAAAAGAAAGAACATATTTAAATTTTTCAAAGTTTTTCAAGTTTTTATGAATTTTGGGATAATAGTTCCCATCTCCACACTTACTCCGGACATTGTCCTCAATGTACAAAAGTGGGAAAAAGGAATGAAAAATGCAAATGCATGAATGCATGAATGAATGCTCTAACAATGCAAAGTCAATATGATATATATACACAAGTGATACAAACTAAGATAAACTATGTGGTAAGTGATACATGCTTTCTATTGTTCGGAGAGCCAATTTTAATTGACTCGGGTTGCCTATGAGCAAGTCTTCCCCAAACTAAACTAAACACTATCACTAGTGCAAAAATGGGGGAGACTTGGCCATGGGTCATGTATGCAATGCATGAGTTAAATTGTCATTTTGGATTCTTCATGGTGGGAGCAAAAAGATAGTCACCTCAATGAGACCGAGGTGTGAGTCTTTTGATGTTGCTAGGACTTAAAAACTCATAGCCATGAAGGGTCCAAAATGACACATTAGCTACATGAAGTATGCTAAACAAGGTTATAATTAACAATTACAAAGAATGAACATGAGGTAAAAGAGAAGTTAAAGGAGGTGTAGGAGACTTACAAATATGAGCTAAGGGTAATGCTTTGAGAGCCATCACTTCTTTATGTGAACGGACCTCCTCTAGGCCATATACTCTTATTATCACATTCCTCTATTGGCAATGGCGGACTCATCCTCATCGTCCATTGGGACATCAACAAAAAAATCTCTTTCACTATCAAGCTCGACCGTATCGCCATCATCCGGAGCATCATTTCCCGACCCCTCACTTCTTCCTTGCCCTTCTCCACCTTCTTCACCTTGAGTCAAGTCTTGAAAGAGTAGGTCGACTCTTGCCCAAGAAGGGAGGGAACTTTCTCTATTTATCCTCCCCCAGGGAGGGAACTTGTTTGTGTAGGCACGGGTAGAGGGCATAATAGAGATCAACTCGGTCTTGGAAGAGTTGTCGATGCATATTTTGGAGAAGCCCGGTGGTGTAGTTCTCATTAGGTGTCAAGAGGGGGTTGGGGTGCCGATATTCTTCGTATTCAAACGGATAAGGGGGAATCATGATTGGTTTCGAGGTAACATTCTCTTTGTGCTTTGGGGGCGATGTCTCTTGTCTCGGGGGAATGTTGTTTCTCAAGAGGGTTGTGATTACTATACCGGCAAAAGATGTGTGGGTACCCAAGAAAGAGGACCCCGACGTTGTGTCACACACGGGAAACCCTCCCTAGGTAGCTCAATCAGTGAGCATCCTTTAGTTAACCATAAGATCCTCTTTCCTTCACATCGAATCCAATGGTGGTGGTGATGAAGAAGATCCTCATTAATCAAAGTGTTACATGGAATTGGGATGTAAGAGCAATTATGGTTAAAAATTGGGGTTGAAGTTCTTGGCTAGTCTAGTGATTAAGCCCCTGTTGACAACATGTATTATTGAACCTTCATTACCACTTGAAAATCGTTCCCATCTCTCTAAGAGCACGTAAGGAGCATTGAAGAGGTACCACTCCATCCTTGTATTTGCAAGTAAGATTATAGAAAGTCAAGGTCGAGTTCATTAACGATGGCGGGGTTCCTTCTAGCAAGAATAATGCTTGTAATGAATCGGTATGTGTAACGGATGATGGGGTTTTGTATTGACAAGGAGAAACAATTCCAAAACTTGGTCAAGTCGCGGATCGTTAGGGCTCTCCACAATGGTCCCACATCCTACCCCTTAGGCCGTCTAGGTCCACTTATGCTCACGTCCAAACCGAGGATATTAGAAAACTCCACAAAAGTTATCATCCGAGTTACATTTTCCAAACGAAACTCAATACGTATGACCTTGTTTAAGGTTGAAATGTTGAGGCTACTAAGGAACTCAAGCACTAATCGCTTATAGGTCGGCTCATGCATGCTAAGAAATAGAGAAAGTCCCAAATCTTCAAACAAAGATTTTGGTTGTTCCCTAATTACCAATTTCAACAATGTAACTTCACTAACGAAATTTGTAGGGAGAATGTTCTTACCGGTTAGCCGATTAAAAGCGATCTTTTGAGAATCATTGACGAATTGCACTTCGGGATAACCTTATAACGGTGAGAAGTCGATGATTTCTTCGTTTTACCTCCTCCTCAAGTTGTGGGTTGTGGGTTGTGGTGGAGGAGCTTCCCCTTAATCGCAAAGGTCTCGTCTTCGTAGGAATTGCCTTCCATTTACCTTTCATGTCTTCTCTTTGTATCTAGTAGGAGAATCAAACCCTAGATATTGAGTTGGGAGATTGAAGTTGAAGTGGTTGGGGAGTTTGTTGATGTTTTATGAGTTAGGGTTGTGTTTCTTGAGGTTTTGATGAGAGAGAGTGTTTGTGATTCCGTAAGTAGTGTTTTGAAATAAGGAAGGAGGAAGGAAATACCATGTTTATGTGTCGAAATAGGGAGACTCGCTCGAGCTCAGGAGAACTCGGGTAAGTTGGACGACAGGGTTCTTCTTCCAGAGTAGGACTCGCACGGGAGTTGAAGGACTCGCGTGAGTTGGAGAGTTTCTCGCTCGAGTTAGGCAGCAGGGCTGCAAGATCATTTTTCTCAGAGCAGAGCTCGCACGAGTTCAGATGAACTCGCATGAGCTGGACAACAGCTCGCTCGAATTGTCTGGTAGGGTTCTCCTTTTTTGCTACCTTTGGCTCTAACTCTCATGAGTTTAGGCCAACTCGTGGGGATCTTCCTTGTCCGTGAATATTTCTTCCTTTTCAAACTTCCTTGCATTTGGGTTGCGTCTCCTTAGGCTTCTCTAGCCTAAGCATCGCTTTCCCACACTTTGGTCTTTGCATTTTACACAAAATTCGAAACTCAATTAGCAACCCTCCCTCACTTGCTCTCAAGCTCAAGAAGTGCGACAAAACAAAGCAAATAATTTCAATGCAAAAATGGAAATGTATGAGTTTGAAGTATACACAAGTTACAAGGTTATTATTTGTACAAATGGTGGTTTAAGGGAGGATTCCACCAAACTCTCTTCCTTATCAATGCTTCTTTATGGTGGGAGAGGTTCGAGGCAGATGGCCTCAAGCTCTCCTATGAAGGCACCTTAATAGTATAGTTTGATACTTTGACCATTGACTTTGAATCTTTCACCTTTATCCGATATTATCTCAAAATCACCATATTTTCCCACTTCGGTGATCACAAAAGAACCCGACCACCGTGAGTTCAACTTTTTGGGAAGAGACTATACCTTAAGTTAAATAGAAGGACTTTATCTCTTTTATGCAACTCCTTTTGTTTGATTCTTTTGTCATGGAGCATTTTGGTGCACTTCTGTAGATCTTTGCATTATCATATGAGTGAAGTCGGAACTCTTCCAATTCTTGGATTTGTAGGATTCTCTTTTCCCCACTTAGGTTGAGGTCAAGGTTGAGAGCTTTGATCGCCCAAAAAGCTTTTTACTTCAACTCAATTGGCAAGTGAAATGCTTTTCTATAGACCAACTTGTAGGGTGATGCTCCAATGAGTGTCTTATAGGCCGTCCGATAAGCCCAAAGAGAGTCATCTATTTTCATGATCCAATCCTTTCTAGTTTTTTAACAACCTTCTCAAGAATTTTCTTTGTTTTCCTTTTGAAAACTTCAACTTGACCGCTCGTTTGGGGGTGGTATCCAAAGCCAATTCTATGTTGCCCTCCATACTTTGTCAAGAGGAACACAAGCTTCTTTTCATGGAAGTGTGTTCCTCCGTCACTTATTAAGGCTCTAGGGACCCCGAATCCTGGAAATATTACTTTTCTCTAAAGCTTAGTTACCGCCTTTGCATTATCAGTAGGAGTAGGAGTTGCTTCCACCCATTTGGATACGTAATCAACGACAACAAGAATGTACTTGTTTCCTTGAGGTGATATAAATGGGTCTTGGTAGTCAATCCCCTATACGTCGAAGATCTAAACTTCTAGTATTCCCTATTGGGGCATCTTATTCCTCCATGATATATTTCCCGTTATTTGACAAGGATCACAATGAAGTATGAATTCTCGGGCATCTTCCAATATTGTGAGCCAATAGAACCCCGATTGCAAGACTTTAGCAACCGTTCTTCTAGCTCCATGGTGTCCTCCATATAGGGATGAGTGGCAACCTTCCAAAATTCCTTGGACCTCCCATTGTGTCACACATTTTTGATACAAACTATAACTACATTTTTTGTATTAGTTCGGGTCATCCCAAAAGTACCGCTTTACTTCAATGAGAAATCTCTTCTTTTGTTGGTGGTTCAAACCCGGTGGGAGTACTCCAACAATGTAATTGGCTATATCGGCAAACCATGGAGCGGTGTGTATCTCCAGTTGGGTATGGATAGCCATTAGGACATCATCGGGAAATGAATCATTGATCGGTGTATCTCCCCCATCAATATTGAATTGAATCCTTGATAGGTGATCCGCTACCACGTTCTTCGCCCCTTTCTTATCCCTTATTTCCAAATCGAATTCTTGGAGTGAAATATCCACCTTAATAAGCATGGCTTTGACTCCTTCTTCACCAAGAGATGTTTAAGGGCACGATGATCCGAGAACACAATTACCTTGGATCCAAGTAAATAAGAGCGGAACTTATCTTAATGCATAGACTATGGCAAGGAGTTCTTTCTCCGTATTATCGTAATCGACGTGAGTGTCATCAAGGGTCTTGCTCACATAATATATGGCATGAAGTGCTTTTCCATCCCGTTGGCCTAAAACCTCACCAACGGCATAATTTCTTGCATCGCACATAATCTCGAAAGACAACTCCCAATTTGGGAGTTGTATAATTGGTACCGAGATTAGAGCTTCCTTGATCCTATAAAATGCTTCAATGCACTCATGAGTAGGGGCATCCTTAAGCAAGAGTTGAGTTAGGGTTTTGCAATTTTCGAAAAATCTTTTATAAATCGACGGTAAAACCCCGCGTGACCGAGAAAGCTTTTCACCCCTTTGAAATTTATGGGTGGAGGCAACTTTTATATCACCTCAACTTTATATTGATCCACCTTGATGCCTTTTTCCGAGATCAAATGACCTAAGATAATACCTTCATTGACCATAAAGTGACACTTTTCCCAATTTAGCACTAGGTACACATCTTCTCATTTTTTTAAGACAAGGGATAGGTTATGCAAGAATGACTCAAAATCTTTTCCATAAACACTAAATTCATCCATAAAAACTTCCATTATGGTTTCTATAAAATCAGAGAAGACACTCATCATACAACGTTGGAATATGGCGGGAGCATTGCATAGCCCAAAGGGCATCCTCTTATAGGAAAAAGTACCATAAGGACAAGTGAAGGTAGTCTTATGTTGGTCATCCAGGTGTATTGATATTTGGAAGAATCCCGAATATCCATCAAGATAGTAAAAGAATTTGTTGGAGGCTAACCTCTCAAGCATTTGGTCTATGAATGAGAGAGGGAAATGATCCTTCCTTGTTGCAGAATTTAATTTACGATAATAAATACACATTCGCCATCCCGTGACTATCCTTGTGGGTATTAGTTCGCTCTTATCATTTTTCACCACCGTTGTACTTCCTTTCTTTGGTACCACTTGAACGGGGCTAACCCACAAGGAGTCCGAGATGGGAAAGATAATTCCGGCATCAAGCAATTTCATGACCTCCCCTTTCACCACTTCTTGCGTGTTAGGGTTTAATCTTCTTTGTCCTTGAATGGTAGGCCTATGGTCATCTTCTAGATGTATTCTATGCATGCAAAACTAGGGACTTATACCCTTGAGGTCATCTAGACTATAACCTATTGCCTTCTCATGTTTCTTTAACACACCAAGAAAATCCTCCAATTGAGATTCATTAAGTTTTTCTTTAGCGATCACAGGTTTCGTTTTAGGCTCATCAAGGTAAGCGTACATCAAATTCAAGGGAAGGGGTTTCAAAGATGGGGCATGTACCTCACTTTCTACCTTCTCTTCTTTTGATGGTTCGATAAGAATGCTTTCCTCTTTGGTCTCCTTTGATGGCTCATTGAGAATGCTTTCTGCCTTCATTGATTGCTCATAGGTAAGTTCCTTGTTGGCTAGAGCGCCTTTCAAGAGATCTACCTCTATCTCCCAATGGCCTCCATCATATCCTATTGCTTCTAGGGCCGACAATGTTTTCAAAGGGTCTTTGATAAGGGTAGTATTCACATGGTTCTCTACACAACAATCTGTAAAATCCATCTTGCAAAGTACACTAAGAGAAAGAATAAGAACTACCTTGAGGAAGTGACTCCCTCAAGGCAAAGAAAGACACAACTAAAAAGCAATGAATGATAACAATTCAACAATACATCGATCCCCAAAAACGGCGCCATTTTCATGGTGGGCTAGGTCATCACACCCTGTCAAATAATATTTATACTCAACTAACTAGCAAGTAGAGGTCGGATCCCAAAGGACGGGTCATCAAATGGTTATTAAATGCAAGTAGCTATATCTTTGTGTCACAAATTGGGTTAAGATGTAAACTAAAATACTACAACGAAAATGTAAATAAATGAAATAACAAAGCATGCAAGTAAAAGTAGAGATGGGGTGTAATGGGTTCATAGGGTAAAACATAGTATGATCAAAGTAATGAATCCGGTAAATGATTGTAGTTGTGTTGGGATTGAGTTCATTTATATCTTACAATCCCTTGGGAGACTTAGGTCTCGGGGTTGCGTTGATTTATAGCTTACGACATCTACAACAACTTGGTTCTCCCTATTCAACATTATGCATGGTCTAACAATTCTCGAGTTTATTTATGTCTTACAAGTCTTGTAAAAGAGATAGGGAATCATGCAAGGTTGTCAATCAAGCATTTCATCAAACATTGCAAGTGCATAAGTTGAAGAACACAACAAACAATCATTTGTATGAACTCTTCAAGCATAGATCTAACCCATGATTACTCCCCTAATCCCCAAATAACCATATCTAGAGGAGTACTCACACATCATCATGGTAAACATGTCACAAATGGTGTCAATCATCTTAACAAGCATAGACATGATGATAGAATGAAACAATTAACAAAAGAGTAAGTAACTGATTAAGTAAAGAGTAAAAGGATTATACCAACTTAAGATGAATACGGAAAATGGAAGAACAATAGAAGAAAGCTTTGATTAATGATGAAGAGTTGTCAATTCTCCAATCCAAAACCCAAGAATTCTTCAATTACAAAGTAGATCTAAGATTACTTGAACAATAAGAAAATAATTAATATGTAATTAAACTAATCTAAGCTAAGAGAGTCCCTAGGAATGTGTCTCTCATTCTCTAATTACATAGGCTATTTATACTAAGTACAAGTATTAGGGTAAACAAAGGGCTTAAATGACGATTAGGCGCTTAAAGGAGGTCCAAAGAATTGCTAGAGCCAGAGCAACTTGTGGGAGTCCTTACTTAAACGAAAATCACCTTGCTGGAGAACTCGCACGAGTTCTGTGGAAGTCGCACGAGTTGTGCAGGGACTCGCACGAGCTGAGCTGAGCTCACACGAGTCAGCTTGTAGTTCTCTTGCTTCTTGGCTTTGCTACCCCTCAACTCGTGGGGACTCCTATGGACTCGTGGGGGCTTCTTTACATTTCCCAAATACTTCTTCTACTTACTACGGTCTTTAGTCTTGTTCCTCCTTGTTGCTTGGTCGTTGAATGCGAATCAATTTAGCTTCGAAATGCTTCGAGAATGCAAGGTTGACACTCTTCTCCTACCAAAAGCACCAAAACCTCATAGAATAGGAAATAGGTGGCTAAAGATAAGAAAAGACCTTAATGCATACATAAAAGCATGTAGAACTAGCCTAGTTAGGGGACTAAATATGCGTAAATACGAGTCACATCACTCACTCGACTTATGAAACATGCATTCAATCTAATGTGATAGAAATTTCCCCAACTAATACGCATTCACAACATAGATAAAAGTAAATGTATCAAGGACAATAAAGTGGCAAATGGGTGAAGGTTTAAAAGTGGTTTTTGCCAAGACACGTATGGATATGTGAGGCTAAGACGGTAGTCGCAGCGTAGAAACCAAAACCAAATCTATGAAGATAAGCATAAATATACCCTACTAGAGAAATCATCTCAACTTTGACAACATATGAGAGATAAAAGAACTACTCTCCAAAAATGCATTAGGCTCTAGTAACCATCCTTTTTTTATCCTTTAACAACACTAATGAAGCAATTCTTTCTTTTCTTCTTTTTTCTCTTCATATATTATTTTTTTCGAATTATTTTTTTCTTTTTTTGATTTTTTTTTTCTTTTTTTTTTCTTTTACTTTATATTTTACTCTTTTTTCAAACATAAAGGATACAACACAATTGCTAATAAATATTTTACTACACCCACATGACAAATATGAGTCCAAATCCCAACCATAGTAGCAAAATAAACATGATAAACAAGCACCTGCGACTGTGGAATACTAGTCTTTTCAAGGACTGTTGGCTGACCGTTTGACCTCGTTGGATCATTAGTAGGAGTTAGAACGGGAGTTAGATTGTTGTTGAGATTTCGAACTCGGCCTATTAAGGTATACTCGGCCGAGTGCTATGGCACTCGTCCGAGTTCAGCTTACTCGGTTGACTATGTTGGTACTCGACCGAGTATCTTAGCGTCAGCGATATAAATCTTTAGACGGAAGTGGCGACTTAAATCATTTCTGCAAAATGTTTCTTTCTTTCTTATAACTTTAAACTCAGACTTTTCTCTCTAATCTCTTATATCACAACCTCCTTGACCTTACCATGAACCTATTCCAGGAAGAGCGTGGCTTGGGCGCGGATTTACGTGTCGAACCTCTCTCATCGTCAGAGTCTAGATGTCCCTGTGGTAAGTTTGTGTTTACTTTTTGTGTTCAGTCTTTGGATTTGATTAGCGTATTGATAGGGTATAATCGATGGTTGTAGGTGACGATGTCGATGCTATCGTGTTGTGAACATGGGGGTTGCTATTGCTCGGAATCGCTAGAGGTAGGGTTTCCCTACGCAGTTCTTCCGTATGATGGGTTATATGTTGATGTACTGTATGGCTATCATTGATGTGGTTATTGTGGCATTTTGATATTGTTAGTGTTGATTGTGGAGCCATTGTCGGGAGATGGTCTTTACCCCCATGTTCGCCTCTTGTGGCTCCCGTCACAAGGGGNGGGGGGGGGGGGGGGGGGGGGGGAAGGTTTACATTAATGATCTAGGTGCGGTCGTTGCGATGAGATGGGCTTTAGGTGGCATGGCTGTGGTCTACCACTGGCCGGGGAGAGTTACCTGTCACGATGGGTAATCTGGTAGGACTACTCACTGCGGTGCGTGGTCGTATTCAGGCTAAAGTTCAGACATTAGTATTCAGAATTGGATGGTTAGATGACTCTTGTTGTGTTTTCAAATTTGCGGTGATCCACTGGGGAATGGTGAGAAGATGTGTAGTAGGTTGGATGTTTGAGCTTGTGTGAGCCCTGGATGGGACGCCGACAAGACTAGCTATTCGTTTAGCTTCCGCTGTGTATCTAATGGTCATCACTTTTAGTAGTTGAGTGGTTTTACTGTTTGGTTTTGGTATTTCTGGCTGTAAACTCTACATTATTTTAATAGATGTTCTTTTATTTTCTATTTGATATACTTTACCTCGGGCAACCGAGATGGTAATGCCCCTGTGTGTTGAGGTGGTCCTTGGTAAAGGCACTTTGGTAGATGGGGGTATTACAAAGTGGTATCAGAGCGACGGTTTTGAAACTTGAAACCAATGAATCGAATGAACATAGGGCGTCAAGTAAAATGAACCTGGTGTATGTGTGTTGGGAGCCCTCTTATATTGATTTTGGTTGAGAAGGCGCCCTCTTCTCGAAATCCCGACTCCAATACGCTTAAGCCAGGCACTTCGGAGTGGGTACAAGAGTCGGGAATCATGTGTGTGTGTGAACGTTGGATATAATCCGCATGTGGTAGTCATAAGTGTCAGTTGGGTGTGAACTGATGTGAGTAGTTGGTATTCATGAGGTGTAGCTTAGCAATCGTTGCATGTGTGTCTGGAATATGAATCTAAATGAGCATGAATGCATGTAAAATAGGGAAATGATGTGTGAATGTATTCACGGATGTTGAAGCTGGATTATGTGCATCACTTCTTGACAATGTGTAGTTATAGTAAGTTGTTTGTGCATGCGTAACATGTTCGAGTTAGGATGTCTTGAGTCCAGTAATTGGAGCATAGATGTGCGTGGTAGTTCTATGGATAGTTAATGGTAAAAATGGGAACTAATCTGTGACGAGTTCTAAATGTATCTTAGGCTCCGAATAACATTTCTGTGTTGCAGAAACGTCGACGCTAGAGATAGGCGAAAACTATCGATCTTTTTCTGGAACTCGACCGAGTACATAAGTGTCCTCGACCGAGTTCAAGGGTACTTGACCGAGCTCGTATTTGACAGAAAATAATCGGTTGCTGTCAAAATGATACTCGACCGAGCACCTGATATACTCGACCAAGTACAGCGAACTCGACCGAGTATCTCTGAGTACTCGACCGAGTACCTCGAACAAACCGGTTTTATCTTGAAAATTTTGACTTCTTATAACTCGTTCATCTCCATTATTTTTGACCAAATCTTATTTCCTCCTACTCAAACTCTCTCTAAAAGACTCTTGTGGCAAAACCTTGGTGACGATTTTGTTCATTACTTCTTCGATCCATTACTTTGCTCTTCTTTGTTTTCAACCGATCTCCTTCTTCAAGGTAAGATGATTAACCTCTTCTCCTTTCAAGTTGGTATTCTTTTATAGTTTAGAACTGAAATTCCCCTTCAAAACTTTGAATATTATATTATGTGTGCTAAAAATTTGTAAAACTTGCTTTTTTTTTGTTTTGTTTTGTTTTTTTTTTTTTTTTTTT
>VHZZ01004496.1:10295-26022 GCA_009801015.1 Silene noctiflora | reverse complement strand
CAGGTTTAGATGCTGCTCTGGATGTTTGCTGTGATGTTCATGTCGTGGGTTGGGGATCGCTGACGCAGATATTAGTGTAACCGTAGTAGTGTTCGCAGTTGTATTAGTTTCATGACGTATTTTGTATATCTTGCTCACATAATGTAATTAATGATAAAGTTGTTCTATTATGGTCCATTTGATATGTACTTACCTCGGGTAACCGAGATGATAGCACCCTTAGTTGTCAGGGAAGGTCTAGTACAGGCTTCCTTGGTAAGTTGGGGTGTTACATAAAACCCAGGACAACACCTTGAGCTCTGATACCATGTTAGAACACGCAAACGGGTCTAGGCCACACCCGAACAAAGGAGAGACAGACCACCTGACAACACAAGGGTGGTTCCATCCTAAAACCAATTGGCGATAGGAGGAGTAGCCCCCTTGATTATAAACTAGTCCAATCTCTCTTTCTCCAACAATGTGGGACACTCACATGTGGGTGGCATCATATTCTAACAATTTTACTTAAATTATTCGTTAAACTAATTGTCATCATACAAATTTAATTTTGACACAATGGGCTGATTACAATCCTAGTGGAGATATATAAATTGGGGTTGGGAAGTCATATGCCGAGTAAGGGATAAGTTAGCACCTGGTTATAGTAATGGACAATGGACCCTAAGGGTTGTATTACACTGTTAGCAGCGGATATGAGATGTTGAGACAAAAATTCCAGAATGTGTAGTGGCATAAACATATCTGGAATAACTGGTGCTCCCAAGCACTCGTTTGTGGGATGGTTGATAGCTAAAGAAGCATTGCAAATTAAGGAGAAATTATATGCTCTAGGAATATCAGCTGATGATTAGTGTTTGTTGTGTGGTAAAGAGACGGAGAATCACTCTTATATTTTTCAGAAATGTGATTATAGCAGCAGAATTCTACGGGTTATGCTTAGGTTGTGCAATGTTACTAGTCCCTCCTCAAACTTAGTACACTGGGTTGACACTAATGAAGGTTCTCTAATACAAAAAATTGTCTTTATGTGTGTTATTTTGGCAACTTACTAACATATTTTGATGCAGAAAAATAGAGTTCGGGTTGAAGATTGTGTTCTTTGGCCTGAGTTTGTTTGTGAGCAGATAAAACGTAAAGTGAAGCTAAGGCTTAATTCAAGACTCAATTGTGTTATGGATAGAAGAGATAAGGAATGGTTGAGAAATGTAATGCTTTTAATGTGAAACACCTTACTTGAGGGGATGTTTGAAAATGTTTTTGTATTCAAAATGGAAATTGTCGCTTGTAATAGCTTGTTTGATCTTAATGGAAATACTTACATTTTACCAAAAAAAAATGCAATTTTGACATTGTTTAGGTTTTTAATACCAAAATGGTCATTTACCTAAACTATTTCTCAAACTAGTCAGTATTAAAATTAAGGACAATGATATGGCGCCACTGGGTGGTATACAATTTCAGCGCCACCCTATTAAAATAATCAAATAATTACAAATGTTAAAATTAGTTTGGATTTTGGCGCTTAATACGGAAGGGTGGAGAAGTTAAGTATTTGTCTCCAATGTCAATATTTGCGCTTGAATTTACATAGCTATGGCCTCGTGCTTCTTCTTCCTTATACAATGTTTATATACAATGATACCCACTTAATCAGGGAGTTTAAATCTCGACTACGAAAGGAACTATAGTTAGCTAATATAAGCAAACAATTCTTCGGCCAATAAATTATTGAAATCGGTTTCTCAGACAACCGTCGTCGTTCAACTTTATTAAATAATTCCACTTTGAATTGTGACTTGATTCGGGTAAGAATCGTGAGTTGTATGTTTCTTTATCACATCTCGGATTGTTTGTATTTTTGTATCATTGACTCATTGTGCTCAGCTATGGAATTTTTTCTGTGTATTATTAGCTTACGACAGTGGCATCAGAGATGATATGGTTGTCGTTGGCACGAAGCAAGTCGAAGGCATCAAAGGCTAAGATAAGGACGTAGTATACCAGTTTTGCCCTTGGCTAAATGATTTGACCATTCTTTAAAAAAAAAATATCATTAATTTACGAAATTACCCTCGGTGGCACTCAAAATCTGTACCACCGGRTGGCGCCATCTCATTTTCCTAAAATTAATTATGTTTTATTTTAAAGTTTCAAGAATGGCTAGAATGATAATTACAATTTGAGAATGGTCAGTTTGATAAATATTTTAATTAAAAATAGTCATTTTAGTAAAAGTCCATAAAGTAAGACCTTATTATTTTGGCCTAAATGGGGCTGAGTTGAACCGAATTAAGCTGAACTTAAATGAGCTTAGCTGAATCGAAATTTGATAAGATAAGTAGAGCTGAAATAAGTCAAGCTACTGAGCTGAAGTGAAGTACGCTGAATTGAACTAAATAAGAGCTAAAATTAAGTTGAAAAAAACGAGACCTAAGGTATAGACTCCCCTACCATACAAGCAAAGATAATGAGATTATCCTTGTTAATTTTGAATATACCCCCTTGATGGACAATCCTTATTAACTATAAAGCAGTTTAGAAGAAAATGAAGTAGTGGTACGTATTTAACTTAGCTAATACATTGAGTTTAGAAATGGTTAAAAAAACAAGTGACAGTAATAAGAAAACAAAAAAGGGGACAAAGAAAGGAATCAAGAACAAAGGTTCCAAGAAAGAAAGTCACGGGACGATCTTGGAAGAAAGACCCCCTTTAAAAATGTAAATATTCCAGATTTCTAACAACGACAGACATACTTACATAATAACATACACTAGCAGACACTTATTCTCTCTTCCCCCTATGCACTTCCCGCACATGACCTGATGACCCTCTCCCTCCTAAATCCTCCTCTTTTTTACCCCTTCCCTTTTCTCCCTTCTTTTTAACCTCACTTACTCTTTCTTCCCTTCCCTTCCCTTCCCTTCCACCATACAAAAACTGAAAAACACCTTAAAAGTTAAAACCCTTCTTATTTCTTACTAACTTGTTCGTATTATTCGCTAGGGAAGATGTCGATCATGTTCGATAATTGTTGCGATGGTATTTTACTATCGTTAGATACTCACAAATCTGTACCTGCTCCGTTTCTTACCAAAACGTATCATTTGGTAGATGATCCCGCGACTGATCATATAGTGTCTTGGGGGGACGACGATGCTACATTTGTAGTATGGCGTCCCCCTGATTTCGCTCGTGATCTGCTTCCTAATTATTTCAAGCATAATAATTTCTCTTCCTTTGTTCGCCAGCTTAACACCTATGTACGTTCATTAATGCCTTCTTATTTGCATTTTGCTTCTTTTTTTTTTAACAATTTTGTCATTTTCTGTTTTTAATCGATTTATGTTTAATGCAATGCAATGCGTATTATTTTGTACGGAGTACATCATTATTACTCCATCCAACATAGGGTGTGTTTTTGGCATGAATTATTATCATGTGTTTTTGTTGGTGAAGTAGCTAGATGATTTAACACTAAAGTTTAGGCAAATACTTGTATAACACGGTTTTAAATAAACTTATTATAAAACAAGATTTTTCCGTAACCATTTTTACTTACTAATATGATTGTGTTTGAATCTCTTTTACAAATGTATGACTAACTCGTAAATTTATATCTTTAAGTTTTTAGTCTCTCCATTTAATTTCACATATATCGGGTATTTTGTTTGTGTATTATTAGCGAGTCTTGTATGTAATGGTAATTTGATAATTTCTCATTTTAGTCCGTCTCATATGTTTTTCTTAGATCATTTTATAATTGTTTCTAATTTTTATTTTGTTTGTTATGGGTAGGGTTTTAGGAAGATAGTACCAGACAGATGGGAATTTGCAAATGACTATTTCAAAAGAGGTGAAAAACACTTACTGTGTGAGATCCACAGAAGAAAAACCGGCCACAATCACCACCACCACAACCAAACACCCACACACTTAAACTTCAACACCGCAACCGCCACCGCCACGTCATACCTACCAACATACTTCCCAACCAACAGACTAAGCCTCTCCCCACCAAACTCCACCGACGAAGATAATCACGAGTTCGAATCCTCCTCCTCCCCATCCAACAAATCCTCCTACACTGAAACCGTCACAATCACAGCCCTTTCCGAAGACAACGACCGTCTTCGAAAGAGCAACAACCTTCTTATGTCAGAACTCGCTCACATGAGAAAACTTTACAATGACATTATCTATTTTGTCCAAAATCATGTTAAACCTGTTGGTCCTTCTAGTAATGTGGCAAGTTTTCCTGGCTACTCTCATCCTCAAACAACAACAACTACTACTACGACAACGACGACTCGAAAGCGGAGTGACTTGTGTGTTTTAGAAGATAATCATAGTAGTAATAATAATGATTATTCGAAAACAAAGCTTTTTGGAGTATCTTTGGTATCTAAGAAGAGATTGCACCCAGATCATCATCATCATCATCATCATCATAATCATCAAGGTGTTGACAATAACTTTGTTAAGCCTCGTTTTGTCATGGAAAAGCATGATTTAGGGTTGAATCTTTAGTTTATTTACTATTTTCGTTTTTTATTTTATTTTAATGGATATAATGGTAGTTTACTTTTAGTTTATTAAAGTGCGTCTTTCAAAATTGTATGGCCTTTTTTTTCTCTATCAACTTTTTTTCTTGCTTTTCGTAGGCTTGTTTCCCATCTCTTTTAAGGTCATCAGGTCATGTACTCATGTTGGTCTAGGGGATAAGTACTCCGTATTTTGTATGTATATATTTAGCCGTTTTAAATAATGGCTTTGGTACGATTGTAAGACTATATGATAATATGAAGGGAACGAATTTTGTTGGACATGCTTGTTCTACATGTTAAATCGTCCTATATATTCGAATATGCAATACATTCATAAAAGTTTGACTGGATTTCTTTTTTGGCCAAAGATCAATTACTTAATTAAAAGTCATATGACATTTACATATGTAAAAGTCTAAAACTTAATTTAGATTGTGAATTAAAAGGTCATTACTTTCGTAATAGATGTCTTTTATAAGACCGTTCATAGAATGAAATAAGCATGAAATTGTATATTTCTAACATTAAAATGATCATTATTAGCTTATATATTACGGATTAGTTATTTTTCCTCTCCGCAGGTTACATTAGTATTTGAATAGTTAGAAAATGTGTAAATATTAAGAGGGGATTCTATCTAATTTTCATGTCTCATCTTATGTCTCATTATCCAAATTATTTATTTGACGCAGCAACATGATTCATATAAGAGTTAGCAAACTTTCTTATAAAATTAATATTTTAGGTTTAACGAAAAAATAAATACGTAAATGAGATAAAAGATGGAGACTCGAAGGTAAAAAGTTGATGAATGCATGGGTTTTGATTAGGCGAAAGGTTTAAGAAATGACAAAAATTGCATTAATATTAATTTAAAAGACAACATGTTATCTATTGTGATATGATCTGATATTGATGTCGTCTGGTGGAAGGAAGTATTTAAAATTGAGAAGTATAAAACGCCAGAAATAAAAGAGATGCATGAGAGTGTGAGGACTGAGAGACTGTAACTGTGTAAGTAGTGTTTGTATTATTCCGCATTGTGCGCCCATAAAAAGCTGTTCAAATACTTCTTCTTTCTTCTTTTGCCTATTTCCTTTTCTTCCTTTCTTTTGTTTCTTCATATTTATGGAACTACATTTATGAACTTGTTCACGTTTTGGATTATTTGTTTACATCTTCTACACTTTTGTGTTTTTGTCACTAGATAATAAAAGAAAGAAATAATATTTTACTGTTTTTTTATTTTTATGAATATACTCGTATGTATTAAAGAATAAAGAGCCAAGCTAAGTAATGCAAAAGAGGTTCAGATTATGGTCATGTTCGATACCAATTCGTAAATCTCCAATTTTAACTGTAGATTACCAATCCATTGACTAATTTCCACGTATTTAAGAACGACATAATTCAATTGTAAATTAGTGTAAATTTACTACTTTTGAATACGTTGCTCTAGTAAAACTCGGGAAACCTCTCGACATTTTTAGGAGTCAGAAGTCCTTTATAATAGCCACCTATTGTAAGAATATACCCAATATATTATATATCCATGAAAATGTATGATAATATGATATAATTGAACATTAGCTTAATATCTTGATTTACACACATTTTTCTAATTTTGCTAATTAAAGTTGCTAGTCAAACTCGTTACTATTATGTACTAATTGTAGCCTGCTAACATCATCCGCTATCATTATTGATGAAAGCCTATTTACTGATCTCTGATCTCGACTAATGCACATTTCATTAATAAAGTTAATAATAATGCCTATAGAACTTTGTGACTCGCTCAAAATGCTATTTCGATATCCAAGTTTTACAATAATGCTATAAAAAATGTCGAGAGATTTATATTTCCTTTATTACTCCGTACATATAAGATAGATGGATTCAAAAATATTGGTTGATCATATGATTTCTCGTACAAAACATCATCTTCTTTTAGCAACATTGACTTTATTTATTTGAAGTTTAAATTTTGGAGGTCTACTAATTCCACAAGTAAATTTTCAACACTAGGCAAATGTAATTTTATGCCTTATCCACTATTCATGCTAAATAAAATCCGTATAAAAAAGCTATCATAGTGATTTTTGATTGAAATGGTTTTCTTACGTAACTAAGACAACTCGAGTTATGCAATACACAAACTATTTGATCTAACTTATTTTTTTTTGTTGAAACTTAAGAATAATTACGGCCACCTTGTGCTCTAATGATAGGTTTGTAGAGCAATAATGGAGTAAGTACATTTGAAAACATCACACAAATCATTTTCAACAGCTTTATAATTATGTTTTTTTTTACCCTTTTACAGATTCCAATTACTAGCGTAATTATGGCTTGTATTATGACTTGCATTATTAACAAAAAGAAAAGTTAAGACGACAATGATGTGAAAAAAAGAAAATCATCATGTGGTGATTGATGAAGGCAATGTTGGTTAAAGTTTCTTTCCATTATCTCGAATTTGCAAAATGTCAATCACGCTTAACCATGGTTAAAAAGTAAAAAAATTACATTTAATTATCGTAACACACTAATATTACCTTTTTCTTTCTTTGGTTCTATTTTGTTTGTTTTGGTTGTCAGTGATTGCTTATGCTTGAGTTATCCAATGGAACTACTAATATTAAATACTGTAATAGGTACGGGGTAAGTTTAGTGTAGCAAACCGCGTATTTTTGGGTAAAATGGTCATATACTATGAGGTGATCTATGTTTATAAATAAAAAAAGAGTTTTTCTAACATGTGTCCTTAGGGCACATGATAATAAGCATAAGTAGAGAAAATTTTTTCAAAATTATATCACTAATTATGGTAAATATGAGTTTCAACTCTAATTTATCATGAAATATTCTCAACAATATTTTCCTAATTAGATTATTACATGTTAGAAAATCCGATAAAAAAAACATTTGTTTGTTGTTAATAAATGAGTTGTCTTTTTATATATTGAGTTCGTTTCACAGTGTAAAACCGTCTTACGCAATTCCTACTTAGCAAAACATGTTAATATTAAAATTACATTTGATTATCGTATGCAACACACTAGAAAATAGTATGTAGCTGTACCTTTCAGTTTAGTAAAAAGACTATCGTATATACTTTTCATGTTTAAGTTATACTTTGCAAGCAAACCATGCTAATGAAAAGCAATGTCTAATTTACTTGGCTTTTATTTTATTTTTTGAAGTTTGACTTAGCTATTATTACCTTTGTCTCATATTTATTGTCTTTTTCTTATTTTGGGAGGATTTAAGAAAGGGTTATGCTCAATCATGGACATGATTTACTCAATCATGTACATGAATAATTATTGTACCCTTGTCATTTCTACTCATTTTGTTTCCTAATCAATATTCTCACTAATTAAGAAATCCAACTCCCACCAACAAACCACACATCGCCCCCTACTGCTATCTCCCAGGCACAGCCAGACCACCGGAGCACCCCCACCCACTCTTCTCCCGGGCCACCGGACCAGTCGCACAACCAGACCACGGAACCAGTCCGCACAATCAGAGAACCGTGCGTACAAAATAAAACGAAGAAGGCCATGCGTACAATAGGCATGCGCATGATAACCACATAAATGTTCCATATACAACATCGGCCAATAGCATACCACATATACTTAAATTATTCAATTAATCTCTTTATTGTCTTTTGAAAACCAAACGCAAAATTACCACCGCTCCTATCGCCACATGCTTTTCGTATCTCTTATTCAATATTAATTTTTCAAACCCTAATTTTATTAGTATGAATTAATTAAAACCTTAAATTAGAATTATTGTATGAATGATCGACATCAAAATTAGCGTCCATAATTAAGTAATTTGATGGATTTAACTAATTTTGTGAGGAAGAGAATTAGAGATATTTTGTTTATTTTGTTTATGGTGAAAGGGTAAGGTATGGAAAATTAATGACAAAAAGTCCATAAATGAGTAATATTTTTCCATGAATGAGCAATTACGAATGGCTTAACTACATACTCTACCCCTATAAATTTAGAGGTGATCATTTCCGGGTTTGGGCCGGACATGAGCCGGGCCAAAATAAATAATTTTACCCAATGGGCCAAAGTAGAGTAAGGCCCGCCTGCTTAAACGGGTCTAACGTTGTGTCCATACCCGCCCTTTTCTTGCGGGTCGGATAGCCCGCGGGCTAGCAGACTTCCGTTTTTTTATTAAAAAAAATTACAAATATACATTAAACCAATTTTAAATTAATTAAAGAATAATAATCAATATAATTAATTATAATTTATCTTACAATTGTCATGATTTACATTATTATTGTATGAACTTTTATTTAATTTAAATATTTTGTTAAATAAAAATAAAAATATTTCTATTATATTTTTATCTTTATAGTTTATGTATTATGTTTTATATATTATTATTTTAGTGTTACACATCACTATAAAATTGATTTAAATTTCTTTAAAAAATGTCATTTTTAAGAGTTAAAAGTATAAGATTTAAACTCTAAACGGGTCTAACGGGCAGACCCACGAGTTTTTCTTATTGTCCATACCCGCCCAATTAGTTTGGCGGGCCGGGTTTGACCCGCCCTCTTAATTTTTCGGGTAAAATATATTTGTCCAAGCCCGCTAAAAAATCGGAGGAACGGGCCAAATGAGCGGGACGATCCATGAACAGCTATACCTATAATCAATAAGAGTTGAGACAAAGAGAAAAAAGACAATAAAATAGGAATTGCCGAGTAATACATACAGGCATACAGCATGTTAAGTTGAGTTCATTCATGTTAAATCATGTATGTCTTAGTTCAAGTAGAATAATTATATATCAACTTAAATATCCTTAGTTATAATAAGATATTCATTTGATAAAAATGTTTTTCACGTTTTGATATCTGTTATTGACCTCGGATTCCCGGCAAAGTCATATATGATGGTCTTATCTGAAATTTTATACGAGAAAAGAACCCAGTAGGCTCATTTTCAGATGGTAGGCTCATTTTCAGATGGTGAAACAGAAAAATTTTGAGCTGAAAACACAAAGTAAATTAAATGGCTTTATATTCAGTGCAAAAATGACGGCTGTGGGATTTGAACCCACGCCCTTTCGGACCAGAGCCTAAATCTGGCGCCTTAGACCACTCGGCCAAACCGTCTTCATGCAACCTTTTGTAATCACAAATCTATAATCAGTGATTCATAAAATAATCATGATTAAATCGTCTAATCCTACTTTATTTATCCTTTGACATTAATTCTTATAACAAGGTTTTGTAGTTTGAATTAGTTATTAGTACAAAAGTTGTGCACAAATACTCATATAAGATTGTTATAAGTAAACAACGAGTTGTTATAATGTTATACTCTGTATATAAAATGAAAGAATTAATTACTCCGTAGTCCGTACTTGGTTGAATTGAATTGAGAATCTTACAAGCTCGCTAAAACAAAGTACCAAACCATAGTAAACATAACATTGAATTGCTAATCTAGTTTAATATTTTCATCTAATTCTCTTCTTGATTTACTTTTTCATCTTTCTTGAGAGAACTTAGCTAACTAAGGTAGGGTTATTTGCTTTATTTGTTTTTGGGTATTAAAATATCATTGTATTTAAGAACTAAATTACTTTCCAACATGGACTTAAATTAGGAATTTATGATATAATTACGCGTAAATTGATGTCATTAATATTTGATTTAAACTTTTCTTTCCTTTTTTGGTACCTTAAATGCTGTAATTCTCATTTTATAAGAACATAGTTCATTTATTGCTAATAAAGGTTGTATTTATCATTTCCCTACAAAATGCGATCACACACTCACAGTGCAGAAGGCAAGCATGGAAGGTGGAGCAACAACATTCGAGAGAAGAAATCATATTAATTGTACAAAGCTACGGCAGTCTGTCATGTTATGCTACAAGTCTATAAGCCTAAAAGAAGAGTGGAATATGGCCTCAAACAAGTGTACGTCGTAGAATAATAACAGTACCATTGCAATGCTATATATCTTTATATACCAAAACAAACCCTAAATTATGATATACATGCATGCATAATGCACCCTCTCACTTTATCACTTTATTCCTTTTGGTGATTTGGGTTTTACACGTGAAACACCACAAAATACACAGTGAAATTAAATCATCTCTATTCTCTACCTATTCAAATACACAGTGGAATAAAGTTATAGTCATGCATGCACATTTGTGAGACCTTATGGTTCAAACTTATTCACTTGTACGGAGTATTCTTTTTGTTAGGAACCTAGGACAATTTACATGAACCAATTATATAACTTGTTCAATGGGAATAGAACCAAGGGGTATGGATTTTCAAACTCAAGAATCAGTCAAGGATTAATCCAATCCCTAACCGTCGGAGATTATATATACTCCCTCAATAGTTTACATTTGCTCTATTTCCCCTCACAAAATAAAGCAAATCTAAACTATTGATTGAGACAGGGAGAGAGTAATGTGTCTCATTTCAATCTCATAAGTTATAAGTCCCGTCGCAATGAAATTAAAGGGTTGAATAATAAGTCGCTATCTTTGAAGGATCTATCCATTGGCTATCAGAGTCTTTTCAAGACACCAGAACTAAATTCCTTTGTGTTATCAAATTTTAAAATTTATGATTTTTATATAATACTTTGTAATTGCTTTATACTCGGTATTTTTTAAAGGGGTATCGAAAATAAAATTTTATGTGTTCACCACTGATCAATATGTATATAAGTATACTGGGCCATATTGCACTAAATACTTCGAGGCATTAACAAGGCATTTTTCGAGTTTGCCATAAGATGACTTAGTACACTCATATCTGAAACGACTATACAAATAGAACCTATGAATATGCAATGCTTAGAAATGCGATCATAGTATCGTTTTGAAGACCGTAAAAAACTAAGTAGGAAGATTATAGTGAAATGAAGGGAATGTGCACCAAAGTTGTAAAGACAGCAAGGAAAGCTATCAAAGTCAAGATGTTGAGAGTGAGAAGAGTGAGAAGAGTGAAAGAAGAAAAGAGAAATGAGCTCCAAAAAAAGTGGATACGGATCATCGGGCAAAGATGCTTTAGGAAGGAATCGAAATGCAAAACAGCCGTATTGGGCCATGATTTTTCATAGGTTTTTGAGACTTGTAAAAAGAATCAACAAAACAAAAACAAAAAAGCTGCATTTTTTTTAATAAAGAAGAAATAATCCACACACTTTACTTAATTGTGCTTCCTTCAGTCTTCCAAATGTAACTTTATTGACAATTCTCGTCTTTATGTAGAGCACTACTATGACAATCTTAAAGAACATTTTGTACATGGATACTTTGTTCACTTTCCGGATGCTATCATTGACATGGATCGAGTACATTTTTGGTTTTGGAATTATATAAATCCACTCTCTTCTATTTGTCTTGATTCCTTCTCTTATAATCTTCCTTAAAGGAGCTAAACCCTTCTTAAGAAAGTCTAGTGTCTGCTTGTAAAACTTTAACCCTAATTTCTTCGGCAGAAAGGAGCTGGACTAAATTGAATTGAACTAAATGGAGCTGAGCTGAACTGAGAACTGAATAAAGCTAAACTGAGATGAATTAAGCTAAAGTAAGAGTTAATTTGAATAATGCTGAGCTAAGTTGAACTGAATATAGCTGAGCTGAACTAAAGTGAATGAAACTAGCATAGGCTGAATTGAAATGAGCTAAAATCAAGTAAGAAAAGAACGAGATCTTTGATCTCGTTAAAAAGATTAATTTTTATGTGATGTAAAACTGCGTTATATTTACCATTTTCTATAAAAAAAATGATAAGACACATATTTACGAGTAGAATAAAACGTAATTTATGAGGTAGTACTGATATAAAAGAAAAATAAGGTAAACAATAACTAACCAACTAAGTGAACTAATTTATGTGTTATTTGTGGAAAATGATAATTTATGTGTTATTGACTCATTTCGTAGTATTTGGCAGATTCCTTGAGAAATTTCTAGTGTTATCAAAGATGTGAAATTAGACCTTCATTTATTCCATGAGGTGATAATTAAACATTGTTTTCGTGAAACCAACATGGTTGCTGACTTTATGCCTTCTAATGGACATTCATGTCCAACTCTTTCGAATTGGTTTAAAAGTCGGTGACTTCAATTTATCTCACTTATTCGAAAAGATGAGATAAGTTGGTCATAACGTAGAGACGGATCAATCTTGTTTTCATACCAAATAAATAAATAAATAAGTGAACTAACATTGGCCGTCAATGATTAATGATCGAGTGAGTGATTAATGACAAAAGAGAGGTGTCATGAGAAGGCGGTTAACATATCTATCTATAAATAATATAAAAACGTGATTGTTAAATCCCGCACGCAATTTTACTACTTCCCGCACATTTTACCACTAGATTTCATTAGTACCCTTTATATTAAAAGAGAATAAAAAAATAAAAAATTCTCCCACACATCATCCCCTGAGACTCTGACCACCATCCCGCACCCTCGACCACCCATCCCCCACATCTGACGACCCACGACCACGCTGAATCGTCGATCAAACACTCTCGCGCAGTCAGCCTCCATCACCGTCGACCGAAACCAACCCAATCCCTAGCACGGCCTAATCCCCTTCTCCCTTCCTCAACACCGACGAACGACCATCTATTTCCATCGTCATAGACTCTTCGTCGTCGACTTCTCCTACTCTTATCTCCGTCGACGGTGGGTGGTGAAATCCTGGATTACGGACTGATTGTCCTTCTGCATATTTAATTGATTTCTTATTTTTAGGGTTTTTTATTTGTCCGTCGACTTCGACGCCTTTGACCCTCCGTCTCTGATGCTCCCTTCCCCTCTCTCCGTTGTTGGTCAGTGGTGGAATATTGGTGGTGCGCTGGTTGTCCATGGGGGTAGTTAATTGGGATTTTTTAGTTTAGGGTTTTTTTTATTTGTCTCTCCATTTGGGTATAAGAAATTATGAGGGTAAATTTAGAAGAAGGTGAAAAAATGTGTTGGATGTAGTAAATTTGTGTGTTGGATTTAGCAAATCCCTATAAAAAAGGCAAGACAAACCACCACATTAGACCATTTCACTTTTGAGGCAATTCTAACAAGCCACCTCATCATCATTATTATTTAGAAACGAAAAAAAAAAAAAAATTAATGACTTTGAAAACATTAAATGCGTACCAAGTTTTTAAATAGCATAATAACGAATAAAGTTTGGCCTCTTATTTTTTAATAAATTAAACAACAATTAAAAAATCAAAATACATGCTAAATTTAAAATTTCTGCATTTATTGTTAGAATAAGTTGAATGACAAATAAAAAACACATCACTCTAATTTTACATCATGCAACTAATTTGTTTTGCTATAAACATTAAATTATATACATCTATCTATACAATATAATTTAAAGGTAACTAGAGTAGCTTTTTGAGCATTGCGTGTCAAGATAAGTTGTTTACAAAGTATT
Organism: Silene noctiflora; assembly: GCA_009801015.1. Classification (NCBI taxonomy): domain Eukaryota; kingdom Viridiplantae; phylum Streptophyta; class Magnoliopsida; order Caryophyllales; family Caryophyllaceae; genus Silene; species Silene noctiflora. The sequence goes on along the minus strand of VHZZ01004496.1, from coordinate 12,000 downwards.
TATCTAAAAAATTACAACATTTATTATTTATTATTATATTTCACAATCTAAAAAAAAATATTAAAAGGTAAAGTTATTAGGCAAGGTTAATAGCTTCTAATACATTTTTGACCTTTTTTCTGTCAATAGCAATTTTTTGAATATATCCAACGTCTTATCTAAAACATTAAAGTTCTTTTGGAATATAAAAAGTAGCCAATTTACTCCCTAATCACAAGTGGAAAAATATATTGTATAAATAGTATACATATACAATATAATTAAAAGGCTAACTTAGATAGTTTTTTATCGTCATGTGTCAAGATAAGCTATTTATAAATTGTTTATCTAAAAAAAAATAAAAAATAAAAAATTCATTATTATATTTCAAAAGTCATCTAAAAAAATATTAAAGGGGAAATAATATTGAAGTTAATAGGTGAAATTAATAGTTTCTAATATACTTTTGACCTTTCAATAGTAATTTTTAGAATTTATCCATATAAATTGTAACCGTTAATATTCCAACATTTTATCTTCGACATTAAAGTTCTTAAGGAATACCAAAAGTAACTAATCTACTCCCTTATCATTAGTGGAAAAATATATTCTATAAATAGTGTCAAAATGGTAAAAATATTCACATACAAAAGTGGTCACTACTTTTAATTTCTACGGGGAAGTGGTGATTGACCCCCATAACTTTGTGCAATTGTGAAATTAACACCCACAACTTTCAATTGGAGTTATTTAGCCCCATAACTTACATAATAAGTGAAATTAAGTCCATTTATCGAAATCTCACGAGAAATTCAATTTATCATATCAAAAAAAGTAAAAATTGGGTATATTTTTATGAAAAATACGAAATAAAATTTTACAAAAAAAAACTAATAAAAAAAATGGCATAAATTAGGTAAAAAAAATTAAAAATACTTTACGAAAATCAAACAATTTATTAATTTTATAAAAAGTACATATTTTTCAACTTTTTTTTACAAATTTTGTAAAAAATATTTCAATTGCAAAATATTTTATTAGGTAGTTGTGTTAAAATCAGAAGTTGGAATAAAAGATTTTCATGACAAAAAAATTATAAAAGAATACTTCCTCCATTCTCTTTTAATCTACCCATTTTTGTTATTGGGCCATTTCACTTTGATATACCCATTTGGTTTCCTTCTATTTATGGACACATAAAATGACCAAACTATCCTTGTTACCCTTTAATATTTACATGAAAGACCACTAATTAGCACACCTAATTTATTTATAATCTACATTAACCTAACCCATTAATCTAACTACTCCCTCCTTTTTTTACCCATTCCAACCAGATTCAACTACCCACCCATTAAATTCCTCATTAAATCAAAGATTCTCCCTCTCCCTCTCCCTCTCCCTCTCCCTATCCCTATTCGTATACCTTCCTTGTTCTCTCTTCCCTTTTCTCTCTAGATCTTTCTAAAGAAAACGCTAAAACTTCCTCATTTTCTCTGCGTCGTCGTCCCCTTTTCTCTCTTCCCTTTCCACTACAAGAAAATTGTAGTCGGGCGACTATATTGGGCGACTGAAAACAGTCGCCAATATCAAATTGGCGACTAAAATTAGTCGCCCGTGGTCAGTCGCGGACGTTAGTTGCCTTTTACAACTCGGGCGACTGATTTCAGTCGCCAAATTTGGTGACTGCCATATCAGTTGCCAACAGGACCATTTGGCGACTGAA
>VHZZ01004495.1:73419-94560 GCA_009801015.1 Silene noctiflora | reverse complement strand
GACATTACTGTCGTGTGACGGTGGTGATCCGTTGATCCCTTAAGGTCATACCTTTAGGGTAACACTCTTAATTGATTAATTAATTAATTGTATATCGATACAAGTTAATTAATTCCTTAAAATTTTACAAATGATGTTGTGAGAGAGAATAAGTGTCTTATTGTAATTCGATTAAATAAGATTCAGTCTACGTAATTAAATAGTTTTATTATTTAGATTTATTTATTGTTTATGAAACAATTAAAATAAGAATGAATGGTTTGTTATAAATACAAGTTATTGTGATTTATAATTCAATGACCCATTTTAAGTATTTATAATCAAGAATTACTAGTTAATTTTTGTATGTGATTTATTTTGTTTATATAATAATTTTTTAATAAGTTAAAAAATACATTATTAAGAAACATGTCTAGTAACATGTCCAATATGTCACACTACACAAATTAACAAATTGACAAATTTAAAATGGATCCCATTTTATCCATTTGGACCGTGTAAATGAAGGGGTTTATGGGTGATTGTGTTTTGCTCATTTAATTAGAGGAAGCATAATCATACCCTATGATTAGTAGGGTTGCATGCCTAATCTCTTGAGAAGAGAAACTTGAAAAATATTGGGCATCCTACCCAATGCTAAAAACCGTCCACCCTATGCCAATATGAGGAGTTTTTCTCTTCATATTCATATTCATTCTTAACCAAAATTCATTAATTTGATTATTGAAATATCTCTCTAAAAAAAATTGTCAAGAACAATTAGAAAGAAAACTCTCACAAAACCTAATATTTTTCCAGCTTTACCAAGAGTAGTAAATAATAATATTAGATATTATTTTAAGGGCACATTTACTAATTTATAGTAACAAAATTAGTACATGTATTAAGAGTATTTACCTTGGTACAAATCCTTGAGGAGTAGATCTTATTATTTGATCTAAGGGTATTTCTTGGAGTACTTGGGTATTATTAAGAAGACTAATTTGGAAGGTGTCCAAATTAGTATACCCATTCGGCAATCTTTGTAAGTAGATCGGTTTTCTTCTTACTTCGCATTTTAATATTATGCATGCATAAGATCCTTTTAGTTTATGGCTAAACTGAATTTATTAAGTTATTAGATATGTCTAATAAGAGGTATATGAACCTTTCAAAATCATGTCCAACCTTGTCTATACTACTTCACACATGTAATAAGTCTCAATGTTGACTACCACACCATCAAACATCCTAAATTTAAACAAATTTTGGCCATATGGCGAAGATGATAAAATATAAAATAAATTATCCAAAGTTCAAACCGATACGAAATGTCATTATGCTAAGTCCGACTCATAAACAACAAGGCTAATGGGATGGCTTTATCCTATTTCCAAGCCTCTTCACCCATCGCACCAAGGTACCTTCATTGTTTACCGTCTCCTCCTCTCTTTCGGCTTCATGCTCCTCATTTTCTTCCTCATCTTCTTCTTCTTCATCTACATTTTCCACCAGCACATCCTCACTAACACCACCCCTTTGCCCCATAGCTTCCGACGCCTCCCCGGACGCTCCTTCGCTGCTTAAACGTCCTTAATAAGCATTGTCAATGAAGCTCCCGGTAGAATAATGGGCTCTTGCCCACTAACCAAGCAAGTGTCTATCATTGTGGGGAATTCTAGTACCCCAATCCGGTGGTTGAACACCATAAGCCCTAAAGAAACCTGTGGTATTTCCTTCCTCGAACCAAAAACTAGGGCGATGAGCAGGTCGCACACCTTGGTTCTACTCCATGTGATGCATATCTCTCATCACGAGGTCGGTGTTGATGCGTTGGATAATGTCCGCATATGGTAGTTATGGTCATAGCTCGACGGTTGTTGGGCATATCCTCCGGTGTATGGTGGAGGTGGCATAGGCATAGCAGAGGACGATGAAGCGTGCATAGAGGGTATATGGAGTGGTGAAGGGGTGATCCTCTCCATGTTCTCATCATCAAGGGAATATGTATACCCACTAGGAATGGTGTAGCGTTGGGCTAGAGGGCGGGGTGATCTTACATTTTGCAAGTGCTCGGTCTTGGATAGACTCCCTTACACGGGGAGTTTCATGTTCCAATCCTCCTCCACTGTCCATCCATAGACACCCTTTTCCTTCCCATATACAAGCCAATTGAGGTTCTTCAAGTAATCAATATCAAAGTATGGCACATTAATGGACAAGGGTCTATCCGCCTCCCCCGACTCATAAATCAACAAATTCTTTGCCAACCTGGTCGCTAAGGCACCGCAATCTAGGGAGCACTTCTCTAGCTTGGTCATTCTCTAAAAAGCTAAGCATATTATGGACACAACGCTAAAGTAGAAGAGCTCATCACAGTAGCTTATCTCCGCCAAGTTGCATAGACCCTCCATCCTAAGCACACTAAAGATATCATGCAGCTCTCCCTCAATTCCAAAGACCCTCAAAGTAGCCTCCGACACACACCTAGTGGCGGTCATACGCCTCTCAGCCAAGGCAAGGAAGCTGTTCTTGTAAGCCTCACTCTCAAATTCTATACCCGGGTATCCCGGTGCTATTATAGCGGGTGGTGCCTCCGGTTGTTGGCAGGGTTGTCTCCCACGGTTGTTCCTTGAGTTCCTTGACATGCTATAAAATTGATTCACATAACAAGACATCGGATAGAAAAGATAAAAATGAAAGATAACTTTGGGAATGGATGAAAAGTTTTCAACACTCTCAATTGATAAATTAACAATTTGAAGGAAAATGTGACATGGTTTCCCTTAATTTTCATCAAACTAAGGTTTTCTCAAAACACAATTTTATGGAAAAATGAAGTCTTTACGAAATTATGCAACAATTCATCCCAATTCAAAGCAATACGCAAAATTTTTAGTAATTGTCAAAATCTTTGACACAATTAGAACAAGGATTGAACATACAAAAATCAAAACTTTGGGTATGCACATTACCCATTTCGAAATTTTGAAGGTATTAAGACACATTTGGACTTCCTAATAATACTTCATACCATTAACCAAGTTTGAAGCATCATAAGGCAAGTAAATTAGGTCCAAAGTGTAGAAAATCAAAATAAGGTCATGTGTTGCAGCAGGAGATGAGGTCCAAGCTTGCTCATCTCAGGAGCCAAGCAACAATCACACTGACCATGGCGTGACAACAACCATTGTAGGGACCCTATTTGGAGGGCAATAGGTACCTGTACAAGCTAAACCACCAGCTACCACCATGGCCAGCTGAATTTTTTTTCAATTGAGTCCAGAAAAGTCCTAGGGAGCCAGGGCCAATTCACTTTGCAACTCATAGAAAAAACAAGTTGAAACTGACTGCAGAAGAAGACAGGAAAAGCATAAAGTAAATTGCCATTTGTGGTTAAGCAAGGGGGAGCTGTTTTCAAAATTTATTTTGCATTGTCTTTCAATTTTCCTCAGATACCACCTAGATCAAGTCATGTAATGAATTAATGCAACTCGTCCTCGTGCTCCATGACAAAGAAAACCAACTGCCAAATACATAACCAATCACTGTCACCTGCAATCTCTTTTGTCTCTTTTTCAACTTGCATCAGTTTATTTTATAGCCATTTGTAAGATAAATTAAGATCTTTGTTTGTATTCTAAGAATTAATCCTGGCCCTTAGATGAGAATCCTAGGTTTATTTTGTACTGAAACATCAAGGAGAGGCCTATATATTGACCTTTACCTCATCAGCATTGAGGCAGCTGATTATCAAATGAAAACTTGATATTTCTCTCAATTAAATTTTATCAACTCGTGCAAATTGCAGTAGTTATGAGTCCGGCTTATTGACATCCTTTGCTTAATTGGGTGTTGATTAAGTACCTGGTGGTAAGGCTTGAACAAACATGTGCTTGCTTGGTTTGTCTGAGTCCTACTGTTACCTGAAACTGAATTGGTATGTGCTTGCTTGATTAATTCAGTCTAGGTTGTCCCAAACTATTGATTTAATTTCCTGTGCTTGCTCGGGAATTAATTTGATAATTATATCCCAATTTAACAGCTTGATTTCATAAAAAATTGTCACAACAATCATCCTGTCTCCATTCTACTGTCAGACTGAGTTTGATGAATTATTAAAAATACTTAGAGTTCTTAGAGAATCCTGAAAATTTACTCAAAATAATTTTATGTGCTGAAGTTAATTATCACAAAATTTCATGAATTTTGGACACCATTTGGTATTTTATCCAAATTTGAAAACGTTGTTGCATTCTAAGAAGTGTTGTCTGAGCTCTTGTCAAAGTTACTACAATTTATGTCAAGACCCTGGATATTACACTACAACCTGGTTATCAGAGCTTTGATTGATAGAAGTGTGAGTTCATTATCCCTACCTTCATTAAAAACACAAAAAAAAAACCATGAGTGAAGAGAGACTTGCTGGTATTGAAGCAAAGATAGATCAATTAGCATGAACTTTCAATGAGATGGTTAATGCTATGAATGCAGTTATGGAGAGGATCCCAGATCCTGATCCTAGGAGAAGGCCACCAGGAAGAGGTAGAGGCAGGGTCAGAGGCTTCTTTGTGGGAGCAGAGAGAGGACAACCACTCCATGAGAAAGAAGAATGGTCTGAGTCAGATGAGAGCATAAGGAGCCATGCTGAGATAGATGAAGGGACATACAAACACCTGAAGGTAGAGATCCCTGATTTTTCTGGTATTCTTAACCCTGATGACCTATTAGAATGGATTAGGGATGTTGAAAAGGACTTTAAATCTTAAAACTACACTGATATTAGTTTTAAAATTAAAAGGATATGCCTCACTATGGTATGACAACCTTAAGCATTAGAGAATGAAAGAGGGAAATGAACCTCTTAGGTCTTGATCCAAACTGAAAAAGAAACTGTTGGATAAGTTTGTCACCAACGATTACACTCAAGACTTGGTTATCAAACTGTCTAAGCTCAGGAAAGATGAGAAAACTTTTGAGGCTTATTTAAGAGAGTTTGAGCAGTTGACCCTTCTATGTGAAATAAATGAAAAACCAGAACAAAGAATTGCTAGGTTTCTGGAAGGGTTAGTTAATGGCATTTATAGTAGAGTCAGGATGCAACCACAACAGTCATAGGATGATGTAGTGAATCTAGCTCTCATAGTGGAAAAAATGGGAAAGGATAAACCCATTGTGCCTAAACCTTAACCTGTTTATAGGCCTTACTCTGGTGTCAAGATTGATGAGACAGCTAGACCAGTGACCCAACCTACAGGAGACAAGGGGAAGGGATCTATAAACTCTAAGACTAACCCACCTTTATCCAGGGAAAGGATCAAATGTTTCCAATTCCAAGGATATGGCATTTTAAGAAGGATTGTCCTTCTAATAGAACCTTGACAGCAATGGAAGAGGAAGAGTGGGAAATAGAGGTTCTGGTTAAGTACGAGGAAGATGAGAACTTGGTCATAACTGAGGCATAAATTAGGGAGGAACCAAATCAAGATCATGTTGTTGCCCACCCTGACACAGGGCAGAGTTTGGTCTTGTGGAGGGTCATGCACTCACAACAGGCTCCATTAGAAGCTGATTAGAAATCCTTGATCTTCAGAAGTAGATGCATAGTTCAGGGGAGAGTATGTAACATGATCATAGATGGAGGGAGCTGTACTAATGTAGCTTCTACCACCTTGGTCAATAAGTTGAGTTTACCCACCTAAGATCATCCAAATCCATATAAATTGAGATGGTTGAACAAAAGAGATGAGGTGAGAATTGACAAATAATGTCTTGTATCTTTTTCAATTGGTAAGGTATACAAGGATGAGGTGATGTGTGATGTTCTCCCAATGTATGCTTTCCACCTGCGGTTAGGGAGGACATGGGAGTTTGAAATAAACACAATCCACCAAGGAAAGGAGAACACTTACAGCTTCAAGCATGAGGGCAAGAAGGTCACACTGAACCTATTGCCCCTTAACTAGAGAAATTATGGGAGTCCTAGCATGCCTGAAGAGATTAGTGGGGTGTTGTTCTTGTCTGAGGCAGCCATGATAAAAGAATTGAAACAAGAACAAGCTGTGATATTGTTACTGTCAAAAGAGGTAAGTGAGAAGGAGGTTTCTGAGATACCTAAGAAAGTGTAGCCATTGACACACAGATATAAGGATGTGTTTCCCCCAGAACTTCCTAGTTGGCTACCTCCACTGAGAGGGATTGAACACCACATTACTCTGGTTCTAGGCTCTGTGCTTCCAAACAGGCCAGCTTACAGATGTAATCCAACTGCGATAAAGGTCTTACGGCAACAGACTGAGGAGCTCATGAGCAAGGGCTTTGTCAGGAAATCCCTAAGCCCTTGTGCAGTCCTTATACTAGTTGTTCCCAAGAAGGATGGAACTTGGAGAATGTGTACTAACAGTAGGGCCAACAATAACATCACTGTCAAGTATAGGTTCTCAATCCCTAGGTTATATAACATGATATATGAATTGAGTGGTGCCAGAATATTTTCTAAGATTGATCTCGGGCAAGGGTACCACCAAATGAGAATCAGAGAAGGATATGAAAGAAAAACTACATTCAAGACTAATCATGGGTTATATGAATGGCTTGTGATGCCATTTGGATTGTCAAATGCACCCAGCACATTCATGATATTGATGACTGAAGTGCTGAGGCCATGCTTAGGCAAGTTTGCTGTGGTTTACTTTGATGATATACTGGTTTACAACAGTAAGAAGAATGATCACCTTAAGCATCTTGAGATGGTTTTCAGAATTCTTAGGGATCATAAACTATTTGGTAAGTTGGAGAAATATACCTTCATAGTGGAAGAAGTGACATTTTTAGGGTACATTGTATCAGGAATAGGGATATTAGTTGATTAGGAAAAAATTGCGGCAATCCAAACTTGGCCTCTCACAAAAAAACAAAAACTAAGGTGAGGGGATTCCATGGATTAGCTTCCTTCTATAGAAGATTCATTAAACATTTCAGTTCCATTGTTGCCCCAATTACTGAATGTATGAAGAAAGGGGGATTTCAGTGGACTGAAAATGCTCAGCAAGCATTTGAGAAAATCAAGACACTAATGTGTGCAACCCCAATATTAAAATTACCATATTTTGATCAATTATTTGAGGTGGAATGTGATACCCGTGGTGTTGGCATAGGAGCAGTCATAATCCAAGGGCAAAAACCAGTGGTTTATTTCACTGAGAAATTAAATGGAGCTAAGCTGAAATATTCGACTTATGACAAAGAGTTCTATGCCATTATCAGGACTCTCATGCATTGGAGTCACTATCTGAAACCTAAACCATTAGTGCTGCATTCAGATCATGAAGCCCTAAAATATATTAATGCCAGCACAAATTGAGCCATAGGCATGCCAAGTGGGTGGAGTTCCTACAGTCATTCACATTCTCAAGCAAGTATAAGGAGGGAATGAAAAATGGGTTGGCAGATGCCTTATCCAGGACGCATTCCTTGTTGATAGCCATGGGAAGCAGGGTCATTTCTTTGAAGATTGGATAGCTCAAAATGAGGGACATAGAGCTCTAGGAAGCAAGTATCTGTTGCAGGAAGAATTCTTATTCCATGGCAACAAACTATGTGTACCAAAGGGTTATTACAGAGACTTAATGATAAGGGAAGTGAACTCAGGAGGCTTGGGAACACATTTTTGGGTCCAAAAGACACTGGAGCTACTCCAAGACTAGTTCTATTGGCCCAAAATGATGGGTGACATTCAGAATGTTCTCAAAAGATGTTCAGTGTGTCAACAAGCCAAGATCTCTTTCCAGGCTGGGCCATACACACCACTGCCAGTGCCAGTCAAGCCGTGGGAAGATGTGAGCATGGATTTTATTGTTGCATTGCCTAGGATATAGAGAGGGAAGAATTCTATTATGGTTGTTGTTGATAGGTTCAGTAAAATAGCACACTTTGTGGCATGCAAGAAAACTGAGGATGATGCCAGTGTTGGTGAGCTTTACCTAAAATAGATTGTGAGACTACATAGGGTTCCAAAGAAAATTGTCTCAGATAGGGACATAAAGCTTATGGGCTACTTTTGGAAAACCCTACAGAAGCTCCTGAAAACTAAGCTCTTATTCAGCACATCTCACCACCCTCAGACTGAGGTCACAAGTAAAACTTTGGGAAGGATACTGAGGTGTCTTGTTAGTTAAAGATAAAAATACTGGGATCTAAAACTAGCTACCGCTGAGTTTGCATTCAACAGAGCACCATCTGCTGCAACTGGTCACACTCCATTTGAGATAGTCTATGAGATCAATCCACTCATTCCCTTAGAACTATCCAATGTGCCAAGAGAGGAGATGAATTTTGATGCTAAGGCCAGAGCTGAAAAGATGTTGAAACTACATGAATCAGTCAAGAAACAGATTGAGAAGGCTAATGGAAGGTATAAGAAACAATCCAAGATCCCTAGAAAAAAGAAAGAATTTATGGCAGGGGACTTGTTCAGGGTTCATTTGAGAAAGGAAAGGTTTCCAGCAAGGAGGAGGGCCAAGAATAGATGGCCCCTTTGAAATTATTGAAAAAATTGGTTCAAATTCATACAAGGTTGACTTGCCTCGTGACTATGGGATGCATGACACCTTTAATGTGGGAGATGTTAGTCCATATTATGATTCAGATGATGAGGAGGCTACAGGCTTGAGGACAAGTCCAGTTCAACCAGCAGAGGTTGTAGTAGAAGCTGAGGATCAAGCTAGCTCAGACCAGAAGCCAAGCAATAATTCCACTGACCATGGCCAGACAACAACTACTACATGGCCTTCTTTGGAGGCCAACAGGTGCCAGTACAATCCAAACAACAACCTGCCACCATGGCCAGCTAAAGGTTTGTTCAATTGAGTCCAGAAAAGTCCTAGGGAGCCAGGGACATTCACTTTGAAAATCACAGAAAAAACAAGTTGAAACTGACTGCAGAAGAAGACAGGAAAAACATAAATGACAATTTGTCATTTTTGGTTAAGCAAGGGGGAGTTGGTTTCAAAAGTTCTTTTTGCAATGTCTTGCCATTTTCCTTAGATATCACCAAGAAAAAGCCAAGGAATGAATTAATGAAACTCGTCCTCTACTCCATGCTAAAGAAAACCAACTGCTAAATGCACAACCTGTCACTGTCACCTGCAATCTCTTCTGTCTCCTTTTTAACTTGCATCAGTTTATTTTATAGCCGTTTGTAAGATAAATTAAGAGCTTTGTTTATATCCTAAGAATTAATCCTGGCCCTTAGATGAGAATCCTAGAGTTATTTTCTACTGAAACATCAACGAGAGGCCTATATAAGGACCTTTACCTCATCTGCATTGAGGCAGCTGATTATCAAATGAAAACCTGACATTTCTCTCAATTATATCTTATCAACTCGTGCAAATTTCAATAGTTGTTAGTCCGGCTTAGGGACATCCTGTGCTTGCTTGGGTATTGATTAAGTACCTGGTGGTAAGGCTTGAACAAACATATGCTTGCTTGGTTTGTCTGAGTTCTACTGTTGACTTAAACTGAATTGGTTTGTGCTTGGTTGATTAATTCAGTCTAGGTTGTCCAAAACTATTTATTTAATTTCATGTACTTGCTTGGGAATTAAGTTGATAATTATATCCCAATTTAACAGCTTGATTTCACAGAAAATTTTCACAACAATCATCCTGTCTTCATTCTACTATCAGACTGAGTTTGTTGAATTATTAAAAATACTTAGAATCCATAGAAAATCCTTAAAATTTGCTCAGAATTAGTTTATGTGCTGAAGTTAATTATCACAAAATTTCATGAATTTTGGAAGCCATTTGGTATTTTATCCAAATTTGTAAACTTTGTTGCATTCTGAGAAGTGTTGTCTGAGTTCTTGTCAAAGTTACTACAATTTCTATCGAGACCCTGGGTATTACTTTGAATGTGTACTAGAGATTTTCGAAACTCATGGGCCATAATTGAGACAAATTTTCGGTGTAAGACAATACGATACATTATTGACAAGGATTTAAGGTGACATGAGACGATTAAACCATGTTTTAAGTATAAAAATCACAATTTGGCTATGTTTAACATGAGATTTTCGAGAATTTGGTTGCACATTTAAGACGGAGTTTTCAACTTATGAGAATATATAGTAACACCCACAAAGTGTATAGCCTTATAACACAATTAAACGAAGTTTAAAGTGCAAAAATCAAAATTTGTTCATAGGTAGATGTTTCAAAAATTTTGGGTCATAATCTGGAGGTGAAATTTTCGTTTCAAGACAATGTATAGCATTACTAACAAAGAAAGTAGTCTTATAGCACAACTAAACCAAGTTGCACACATGACAAAAATCAAAATTTGGGCATGAGCACTCTAAATTTCGAAATTTTAAGGCGGATTTTTAAGACAAAATTTTCAAATGCAAGACAAAATCTAGCACTAACAATAAAGATTAAGCCTTTGTTGATCAATTAAACCAAACAACAAGCACAAAAATCAAATTATTGACCCAATTAAGAGCACAAATTTTTGACATACACAATTTGGTGTATGATTTCAACATGGAATTTTTTATTTTTTTATTTTTTTATTTTTTTTGCAAAAAGTTATCCTTTAATTTCATTTGATGAAAAAAAAAATACAATTGCAAAGCTAACCATTAGACAACACCAACTATTTGAGCAAACTATTACATCAATGAGACCAATACTAGGAATTGAGGTGAGAAACTATACAACCATATATTGATGAATTTGCTCGCATTAAAACTCGGACTGTGCAGATACCTCGTTTCTGCACCCTTCGCCAAACACCCGATGATGATTGGACCGCATGTTTAATACACGAAGCTTTATTACAACATTCTATTAATTCGATGTCAAACGATTGATTAAATAGTCATGTTAACCCCTTCATTGCCATCTACGCTCCGATACGGTCGTTTTGGCAGTAATTAAAGTACATTTGGAGTCGGGGTCAAAAACCGTTTTCATTTTCGGAAACCATCATCATTTTCTCAAAAACCGTCTCAAATTTGAGTCGGGATATTTTTAAGAATCCTAAAATATCTCAAATATTCTTAAGATTTCGAAAATATCTTATTTTGACGAAATAAGGAAAACAAATCCTTTGCAAATTCTGAAAACACGAAAATCTCCGCAACTGAAGGAGAAACGCCTCTAGGAGAGGGCATACAACCTGCTGCGCCTTTTCCGGGGCTTGTTTCCAGCAGCGTCCATATTTTCCTGGATTTATTTCCATATTTTAATCCTTCCAAAACTCTCACCTCGTGATTAGTATAAATAGCGGCCTCTGCCTCACATATTATTCACACGAGTGTCCGCCCTTTCTCTTCTCTCTTTTTGCATTCTAAGACCACGTGCTATTTCTACGACGCCTACGTTCTTGAGCATTCTCGACCATATAAGCCTAGATCATTCTAGGTACCAGTCATGTTTTGGATAGACTTACCAATTTGACCACTACACCAAAATCAATCAATTTAATTAATCAAACTTGTTTTCTAAAATCCTTTTTCAAAGGGCATCTTCATTAGATCGTCGAATTAAGTCATTTTTTGCTTCGCAAACATGTAAGCCTGAGGGTGTAAATCCCATTTGTATTTTATTTTATGTATTTATAATCATGTAAGAGTCTACGCCGTAAATATGCTTTCAAAATCGCAAGTTTTTTAACCATTTTTGATGAATCAACAGGGAAAGACCGTGGAGAAGATTCGCATCAGTAGATGCGCCTTCTGGAACAAACATAGCATCTGCTGCGCCTCTTCCAGAGGCACTTAGTCTGCTGCTGCTCTTCTTCTTCTTCCTCGAGTAGCAATTGATTCGTCTTTTTTGTTTTCTTTTCTATTTTTTCGTAAATATCAGTGTCCAGATTATTTTTCTTTTATTTTCGACTTAAGTCCCTTATAACCTAATATTTGTGGGTTTTCGTCATTTATTCAACCCGGATCTTTGATGGTTCAATTTTGGCATATCAAACTATTAAAATTCGACTTTGATCCATGTTTCTACTTTATGACGATCTTTCATATGTATGTAAACTGTTAAATCACTTCAACCTCGAGTATAGCATCACTAATACACTTAAATAACCAACATACATTAACAAAACGCAAGTCTGACTTTCACAGTCAGAATCGAACTCGAGAACAGTCGCACAAAGTGATGCGCCTCTTCCAGAGGTCTGAACACATGCTGCGCTTGTTCTGGGTTGGCTTCTGCCTCTGAACTCGTCTCTTTCTGACTTAGCTATTCTAATTATTTTATAATTAACAATTATTCACATTATCACCTTCTATGCTATCGTTTAATATTTTATTTCCTTTTTTTGACGTATTTATATAGGTTCGTCTTTCACATTGTAATGTAATTTATTTCTTTATTTGTTTGCTTTCTTCTCACATGTAAATAAATGTAAAATATCCATTTTGACCTAATTGCTTGCTAATGTTATGTGTTGAATGACATAGCTTAATTCACATGCTACGATTAATCAATTACTTGTTGCATTGCATGCATATAACTAATGACATATCAAATATAAATGGCATTCTCTGATCATTAGTAGAGGCCGCTATCGAGGCAGGCGGGATTAGGTGTTCTAGTATGCGCTTCCTAATACGTACCCTCAGCCCTTACTCAGATATGTGTGAATACCAATGTTCATTAGCATCGCGAGAGTCATTCTAGACATGAAATGCTAAGGGAGATGAATTTCTTAGTGTTTATGTCACTACTTTGTGTCTTGACATGACGAGAAGTATTCGAACGGATCCAATTATCGACAAAAAATGGTGGCGACTCCACAAATGCAGGTCAAACCATTCACCGGTTTCTTGCCTTTCAAATCGGTAACGGCCTATGACGTGCTTTATCAACACAAAGTTCCGTAGGAAAGTACTGCCACCTCAAACATACCAACGTGCGGGTGTGCGCGACGCGGGTGGCCCATGTCCACAGTTTGGCGACTCCCCTGTGAATGATACACTTAGACTAAGACTAATGTTACCCAGGGTGAAACTTGAACAAGGTTAGGGATAGTTTAAATGAGACGGTTATTCGTTTTCAGTAGTCGACCTTCTTAGGTCGTTTCAGCCGGCCTTCCTAGGCTCTTATCCAAACCGATTCGACCAATTGATCCGTCTTGATGGTGCAAATTCTTATTTGTCTCCTAGTAGATGGATAGCAATTGACGTCAACCACACCACAATGCTTACTCATGTTTGTATCAAGAGCTTTCATTAGTCGAAGAAATGAACTAGGAACTAGCCTTACTCATGTTTGGTCCAGACCTCTCCACAGATCCGGGTTTGATAGCATGGTGTGGCAACCCACCCTTCTAAGCCAAAACCCCTTTAAAGAACTCATCGTACCATTATAATGCTTGTTCGTATGTAAACATGCTATGTGTTTTCCGAGTCAATCACAAGTCTTAATATAACATTTGTAAACCAAATAATTTCAAATTTTCTATAAGTAAAATCCACTTTCAATCTTTTCAAAAATAAAAAGCGTTTTGTAAACCCAAAAATGTCGTATCTTTTTCAACTTAAAATTGCTTTTTCAAAATTCCACTTTTCAAAAAGAGGTTTTCAAAAAAAAGTCTATCAAGAAAAATTCAAAAAAAAAAAAAAAAAAAAAAACCTTTTCAAAAATGAAGATATGCAAATTCAAGTGGCCTTAAAATTTCAAACCAAGTCATTCCCTAGTCAAAGCTCCGTCGGGTTATAAACTCAACTTTCCTTATATTTTGGGTCGTGCAAGTTCGAGTCAAGTCCAAAGGCGTTACGCCATCATTTTGCATCCCTTCATCCTTAGTCGGTTAGGATTTGAACATTCTCGACACCTCGACTCACACACTCGAGACTAACACACCGAGTCATTCCAATATGTCTCTCAAACCCTCCCAATGTAATGGTCGGGTACGCACAACCCAACCCCGAGCCAAGTCTGTCTTAGGCACATGTCTTAGCATCACACCATCTTCAACCATGTCTAAACCCATCAGTAAGGTCGGCGATATAAGGGTCACTTTGTCAAAGTCAACACTCGAGTCTAAAGTCAAAGTCAAAGTAAAATACCGTGAGTTCAAACACGAGAAGTCGCTCACGACGTTTCAATAACTCGCAATCAATTACAGTTATCGTTTCTTGTCCTTCTATATGTTCCTTCGTGTATCCCCAATGCGTTGCCTTAGTTTGCGTGATCCCATGCCAAATGGAGTTGTAACACGTGTCATTTTCTTCTCGGTAGGAATTTTGCAACTTTCAAAGAAGATATACAAGGAAGTTTATCTGCCATCCTGTCAGCCATCGAAAGACTAAGTTCTACTGTAATGAAGTTTCAGGCCATTGTCGAAAGCTTGAGCACTCGTGTCGTCGATATGGAAAACAAATGGGCATAATTAAATCGTTACCCTCTTCCTGTACCCCAAAGCCAACGCATAGTTCTTAATCATCTAAGCCCAACACGACCCACCAATCTAAGCGAGCCAATGAAGATAAGGGAGCCAACCTCTTGGAGACTCCACGAAGAAGGCCAGAACGGTCTCCTAGGTAATTCATCGACCTTGGAAATACATATGAAATGGCTTTACGAAGAATAATTTCCCAGGGAAAACTCCATCCAATCGGTCCAACCCCAGACCCTGAAAAGATATTGCCTAGATGGAAGGGCAATTCGTATTTCCAATACCATTGAGGTAGGGGACATGATACGGAGGAATACTTTTGCCTAAATCATATTATCTAGAATATGATCGAGAATAGCAAGTTACTATTGCCACCTTCTGTCAAGCAATCCAAGAAGATCAACCCTCTTGGGTCTAGCATCATTAAACACGACCAGTAATCATCCCTTGATTGTTCTCATCTCCTCGCTCCTCGTAACAGCGAAGAAATCAATGTTCTCGAAGACGATGATATCCAGAATGGAATGCTCATGCTTTCTGCCACCATTAACAATAGTTTCCAAGAAGCTAGAAGGAGCCAGCGATGGTCTAAGCATTCGACTTTCCCACATGGAAAATAAATTTTTCACATTCGAAAAACAGCTTGCTGAAATGGATAAGAAGCTTGATACTCAACCACTGAGAAAAAGAGAGGGTGTTCATACAATCCCTCATCCTAACACTCTCATGAAGAAGACGAAAGATCAGTTTATCCCTAATTCTTCTCATACCTTACGTCCGTCTTATCCACGGATCAAAATAAACAAAGGTAACCTCATGAAGCCTTCGTGGAGGAAGCCTAACCAATCTCCAAGGTCATTCACAAATCTAGACATACCTTGTGCCGTAGCCTTGAGCAAGTTATCTTCCCTGGGTCTCCTCTAACCAATCGGTCCAATCCCACATCCAGAAAAGAAGTCCAAATCTTGAGACAATAACGCCTATTGCCAATATAAAAAAGGTAATGGACGCGATACCTAGGTGTGCTATAAGCTTAAGCATGTGATCCAAGATATGATTGAAAGTGGGGAACTGTCCCTCTCAACTTTTAACCCACAAGGTATCTTCGACAATCCTCATGGATATACCACTTATCAACTTTTAACCCACAAGGTATCTGAAACTCCGTGTCCATTTTCTTTACCTATTCCATGTCTGGCAATGGAAACCTCGTTATAACCTAGTTTAGGACAGACATATCTCAAGAGATTCTAGGACGAATCTAGACCGTCTCCCTTATTAATGATCCATGATGGAAGGCAAGCCCATTCCCCACAATACACAACCCGTTTACTAAAGACTAACCCATCTCACACATAAGGTGTTAGCCTGGCCCAAATCCATGATGGCATGTCAACATCAAATACAAACCATGATCCAAGACAAACAAGCCGCAAGACGAAGGCTCAATTAAGCAAAGTCAATGCCATTATCAAAAGACAAAGTTCAAAGCAAATCAAAGGGATGGAGCCTGAAACATGCAATATAGATCCCGTACCAATAATCTAAGTCCAATCAAGAAGAACCTTGAAATCAAATGCCAAATCCTAAAATCAAATGCCGAAGTCTAAAGAGAAATTCTTAAATTAGATGCCAATAGTCAACGGCAAAACCTGAAGCTGAAGATGACAGAGTGTTAGCTAGCACCGCCTTATAGCCTTTCTACACCCTAAGTCTTTCTCGAGACTGTTACAGGGACATAGTTAAGAATTTTGAGAATCATCTCAAGCTTGTCACGTATACTCCTTATGGCTTGAAATTTTCGATTAAACTTGAATGATGGCATCTCTGCATAAAAAAAGAAGGTTCGGGGGTCCAAAGGCTATCGGTGACTACTTTCGAGTTAGCTCATACGCCATCCAACTTACCGTCTTTGGCACACTACCCCCATACTCGCGACTACTCCACCAACGATCATTGTTAATCACACTCTAATGATAACGCTACTATGTCCAAAGCATTCATACGATATAAAAGCCAAAGAGCGGGACTATTGTCCATCACACCAATACTTATTAACCACTTTCAAAACATGCTACATACGTAAACCTACTCATCCAACTTCCACATTTCATCATACATCACATGAATGATTATATCAGGTAAAAAGTCTATTAACAATCACAACACACATGTAATCATATAGCATTTCTCATATCGTTCACCTATACTTATAACCACCTACGTAGTGACCAACTGAGACAATAAGATCGAGTTTTTAGATGAGGGCGTCAACCCATCCAAAGCCGACCACCTATTATACTCCTGTCGGGTTCATTTTATTCGACTCTCCTAAATTCATTTTGGTTCATTGGTTTAGGTTCCAAAATCGTCGCTCTAATACCACTTTGTAACACCTCCTTCTTACCCGGCCAAGGTAATCGGAAGATGTTTCCGTCTCGGTTAATCGAAGCAGTGAAATTGGAATTACGAATAAGAAACACTTTATATATAAATGACAATTTTAGTGAATTACATATGAATAAGTGAATACTAAATGTAAAATGGACATTATATAACTCAACTATCAATTATCTCAACTACCATCTAACTATACAACTCGACTTCAAGGTCCGAAGTCCGTCCCGTCTCCCGCGTGATACCAAAACCAAACATGTATACAAACTTCTCCCTATATGATCGGAAATATAATATGGATCAACGCAGGCCACCCCATAAATAAGTGAAAATTACACACGACCAACACATGTCTATAATATAAACATTTGAACACAACACAACGTACGAATATATAATACGACATAAAATGCATGAGACACCATGTTATCACACCATTACCTCACCAATACTAGGGACACACCCACGGTGTTTCAACCGACACACCGCAGCACCGCCCACCAAACAGTTGGACCGCAGTTCGTAATGAGGTACTTGGGACACATCCGTGGTACCGGAACTGGGCGATAACCAGATCCCTGCCAAACGTGCCTCAACAACACGCGTCCCTCCATAACTCAAGTCATAAGTTTGCAGATCCCTCTTGGAGTGGGAAGCTCCAAGAGGTGATCCAAGCATAAGACGGTCTCCCAACCGCCTTACGTCTCCTCAATGACAACCACCTCCTTAAACATAAACAGCAATAACGATAATGTCATATGTAATGCAACTTATTAAAATACGACTAATTACAAGACACACTTCAAAAACATGCCAAAAATGTATCAATTCCTCAATTATTCCGACTCTTCGAGTCATCACAACTCAGTGCCATGCTACAATGAATTTCCGACACATATGAGACTCGCCACAGTTCTCAATTATCATGATGAATGCAAAACTACTTCTATAATGGAATTCAAATGATAATATGCATACAAACACACATTTATATTATCAAAACTGAGTAGGATTGACCTACCTTTTAGCAATCTCCATAAGTTACTCGAATCCAACATGATTCCATCTTATGAAATCGTCTCATCCTATACAAATCACACAATACTATCAGAGTACATCCTACATTATCATACAATACAAAACCCCTTATTATTACCCATTAATTACCCATATTACTCATACTTATTACTAATTAACAACCTATAAGAAAAATACCCAAAAGTTAGGGTTCATAAGAAATAGAAAAGGTAGATCTCAACTTACAAAGTGATAGGAAGGAAGGATAAGGTGAGAAATACTCTAATCCAAGCTTGAATCCCATGGAGAAGTGTTTGTGAGGGGTTTAGAGATAAGGGGGAGGATTTGGAGTGATAAGGAGGAAGAATGAAATGATTTAGGATAAGATCTCAAAATAGGTTATATCGCGTACTGTTGAGTTGCACTCGGCCGAGTGACACTTACTCGGTTGAGTACTCGCAGTACTCGGCTGAGTGCTAGCCACTTGATCAACCGAATGCTCTAATCGGTCCGCTAAAGCCTCACTAGGTGTAGTCTAAGTCCCACGTAGTCTAGTGTATGGCTATCCTTTACTTCCGAGTAGCTCTCATCAATTCCGATGGTACTCTCACGTATCTCAACGTTCCTTTTCGGGTCCCAAAATATCCGAGTATTACAAAGATTGAATATTTTTTTTCTTTTTTCTTTATTCATATAAAGAGAAGCTATATGATCGTTCATTCCATTTCAAGGTTCAAGATGTCAAGTGATCTTTCATTTACATGTTCATTTCATTCTCGAGTTCTTTATTCTTATAAAGGATGGGGCTATTTCAAGTAAGGATGATCATTCATCCATTACACCCAAATTTTCAAGGTATCTAGTTCGACTTCCAAGCAAACGAAATAAAGAAGGACGAATCGTACCTTTAACATGAGTCCTGGACCAAAAATAGCAGGAGAAGTCCTACTCTCGATCAGCTCGGGACGAGCCATGGCCCTCATGTACCATGTGAGACCTGCGAAGTTAGGAGTGACCTAGTCCAAGCGCCCTAACCCACTCAGGCCAGCAAGGTAAGGAAAAAGCTCCATCGACAGCCTATGTCCCTTGTCTCCAAAGTAAATGGAAGACAAGAACCACCACAGCCACAACCGAGCTCTATTCTCAGCCGTAAACGGAGGATGAGGCACCTCTCCACCGTCCGAAGTCATCTGCTCTCTCGCAGGAGTATTGCCATCAAAGTATTTTTTATGTAAGAACTGGGAACGAGACCGGGTACCCTAGTCGTGGCCTTGGCCAGGCTCCAACCTATTAACCCACGGCATCATCCAAGTCCACATGCATGGCCACCTGAGGCCATACCACTGGCTCCTATCCACAAGGCAAGCCCGAAATCATGCCGAAATCCTCCAAAGTGACCCTGATCTCGCCGAAAGGCATGTGAAATGTCAAGGTCGTATCCCATAAAATATCCAAGAAGGCGCGGATCAAGCACATGTTGTAACACCCCCATACACCAAGGTGCCTTACCAGGCCACCCTAGACATAGAAGTACTACCGTCACGGTTGCCCGAGGCAATGAATATCAAATAGACCATCAAGAAACATACTTTAATAAATGATTTAACTGATTACAACTGAGAAACCAGAACTGTCTAACAACGATACAAAAGTTCCAAATGATAAAACTACTAAAGTAACAAGGTATAGAAACACAGCGGAAGACTCTTCTAGACATCCCGTGGTGACACACCCAGCTATCCCGTGCGCATCATCTCATACCTGGTCAATAACTGCTCACCATCCCCGAATAGATCACCACAATGTTTAAAACAATTGACGGGGCCAGTTACTGCATACACAATTTACGATACAAGGTACACACACGCGCACACACACACACACCCATTCCATCAACTCCGCCACAACTCCACACATCTGACTACACACCAAAGTGTGTAGCCCTGCCAGTGGGGGACCGCGACCGGACCCACCTAAGCCCCGCTCATCCATTCCGAGCGTAAAACCCATGTTCATTAATGTGCACATCCCCTCCTGTGGCGGAGTCCACAAAGGGAGAATCAAGGGCGTGAAGTCCCTCCCGCAAATGATTCCACTCAGCCGAGGGCGTACCTTGCAAACCACAGTCAACACAATCCAATAAATCACACAACATAATTACCAAATACCATCAATATCAACATAAACACATAACAAACCAACACCAACCATCTTACAATTATGTACACAATAAACGAGTAGGGAAACCCTACCTGAATAGCAATCACCACGCAATCAACTCAACGATTAGAAATGCTCCTCTACGAAATCACCTCCTATACATACATAATCACAAAATCACAAACCACTAACAACAATACCCCCAATTACCCCCAAATCACCCAATTAGCGTTTAAACAAACTCAACTAAACAACATAAAAATGGTACGCAGATCTTACCCACAAGACGACGATCGCAACGGTGTAAAGGACCCGAACCCTTGGATTTGCTAACAACGCGAAGTAGAAACACACTTACGTTCCGTCTTTTGCTTTTTAATGATTTTAAGAAAACGGTGAAATGAAAGAAACTGGCGAAGAGTTAATATATATCACATCACGCGTTCTTAACAAACCAAGTTAAAATAACCCGCAGACCAACTTACTCGATCGAGTAAGTGACTTACTCGATCGAGTGCCACACGTACTCGATCGAGTACACAACAAACAGACCCTGATTCTAAATCACACTTACTTACTCGACAGAGTAAGTCCTACTCGATAGAGTAGCCACAGACACAGAAAACCGTAGTATTATAGTCTTCCCTCCTTAAAAGAGAATTTTGTCCCCAAAGTTCAACCCATACCTAACACAAACACGCCACCTCTCCACAATGCAACAAAAGCAACATGCTCATAACCAAAACCAACATATTCATAACCAAAACCCCCAACTTTAACACAAACTGAATCAAACCAACTACGAATTATACCAAACTAACACAAAACCACACCTGAAACCCTAAGCGTTCCTCTCCTACCCCCCTAATAGAAACATGGTTACGTCCCCGTAACCACACACACACCTAATAAAAAAGAGACGGATATCGCTCTCTCATAGCCTCTTCCGCCTCCCAAGTGGCTTCTTCCACCTCCTGATTAGACCATAGAACCTTAAACGACACCGTCTCCCTGGACCTAGTTTTCCTAATCTTGCGATCAAGAATATGCGTGGTACATCAAGATAGGACAACGATTCATCCAACTCTATGTTTTCCACCTCAAGCACATGTGAAGGATCACTCACAAAATTTCACAACTGAGACACATGAACACATTATGCACCCAAAC
>VHZZ01004492.1:35763-56084 GCA_009801015.1 Silene noctiflora | reverse complement strand
TTTTGTTGCGCGATTTCCACCTAGCTCGGATCCTTATTTAATTACAAGCTCCTAGACAAAAAGCCTCTAAACTCATCATGGAATTGAGAAGTGACAAAAAACAGACCATGTTCTTTAGAGGATTTTGAGCTTGAACTCAAAACGTGACAATGCTCCAAACCCGGGTGCCATAACATATTCAGAAATCAGCTCTATCTTGTACAGGACATATCTCTTTGCTCCGGATGTCAATCAAGACCCATGATAGCTCATTTTAAAGCTAAGGGAGTTATCCTTGCTCTTAAAAATTAATCACCCAAAGGCGTGACCTAGAACTCCAGATATTGAACGTTTAGTGCTAATTGGTCAGGGGCGGTCCAGAAATGCGCTGTCTGTTTGAATCGGCCATAACTCACGCTAAAAACCCGATATGGTGGTTATTCAAAATCCATTGTTTATATAAGATCCCAATCTTTCCAATGACATAAGAATCATAATATTTGCCTGAGTAAAACTTGAGATATAAAGCTTGGAAGTCAGGCCTTCTCTAATGACATTTATGAAAACTATGTAGAAGCTTGCTTTCTTTTATTGAAATGTACTCAAATGTGGATTGCTTCTTGGACTGTTTCCTTTAGAAATACCATGATATACCTATGCTTCAACTCCTGCTGCAGCCCATCTATCGCAGGATGAAATGTTGTATTCATCTTCAGTGTAGTTCCCATCAATTCCGGCAACTCCTTCCAAAATCAGGAAATAAACCTTGCATCTCGATCGGATACCATATCCTTTGTACCCCATGAATCCTCACCACAGTCTTCCTATAACCATTCGCCAATTGCACCTTACTCCATGTATCTTTCATAGGAATAATGTGTGCTGACTTGGTCAACCGGTCCACGATCACCTAAATCATGTTATTAATCTGCTGAGTCCTCGGTAATCCCATAATGAAATCCATAGAGATAGATTCCCACTTTCACTATGGTACCTCAAGAGACTAAATCATACCCTGCAGCCTTCGCTTCTCCCCTTTAACCTGCTGGCATGTCAAACATCAAGCTACAAACTCTGCTATCTCCCTCGTCATCCCTGGCCACTAGAAAGTTTTATTCAAGTCCTTATATAACTTGTCACCACCCGGATAGACAGAATACGGAGTGCAATGAGCTTCCGTCATAATCAGCTTCCTTAACTCTTCATCCTGTGGTACACACCACCTCCCATCAAACCGAACACTCCCATTAGAATGAATAGAGAATCGAGACATTGTCCACTACTCTACTCCAGCTCTCCACTCTTGAATCTTTGAATCAAGCGTCCGCTTCCTCCGGATATCATCATAAAGTTCAGGCTCGACCGTCAAATCCCCTCTAGCATCCCCCTTCTGGATCACGTGAATCTCCATCTTGGTCACCTCATATCTCAATCTCATCAGTGACATAGCCGTGCATAGAGAATGCACACTCTTCCTGCTTAGTGCATCTGCCGCCACATTCGCCTTACCCTCATGGTACACAATATCCATGTCATAATCCCCAATGAGCTTCATTCCCCTCCTCTGCCTCATGTTCAACTCCTTCTGTGTGTAGATGTACTTCAAGCTCTTATGGTCTGAAAACACCTTAAAGGTCGCCCCATAAAGATAATGTCTCCAAATCTATAAAGAAAACACAACTGCACCCAACTCTAAGTCATGTATCGGATAGTTCTCCTCATAAGACTTCAATTGCCTAGAAGCATAGGCAATGACTTTCCCGTTCTGCATCAACACACAACCCAAGCCATTCTTCGAAGCATCTGTATATACCTCGAAATTATCACTTCCCTTAGGTAAAGCTAAGACTGGAGCTGTAGTTAAACGCTCTTTTAATGTTTGGAACGCCGTCTCATAACTTTCATCCCAGCAAAACCTGTTATCCTTCCTCATCAACGCTGTCATAGGTCTGACAATCTTAGAAAAGTCTTTGACAAACCTCCTGTAATAGCCGACCAAACCCAAGAAACTATGAACCTTCCCAACATTCTTTGGTGCCTCCCAGTTAGACACGGCTGTTATCTTACTAGGATCCATAGACCACCCCTTCTTAGAAATCACATGGCCCAGAAAGGTCACTTTCTCTAACCAGAACGCACACTTATAAATCTTGGCATACAATTTGTTATCGCGCAAGGTCTGCAATACCAATCGTAAATGCTCAACATGATCCTCCTTAGTCATGGAATATACTATGATATCATCTATGAATATCACCACAAACTGGTCCAAGTACTGACTGAAGACCCAGTTCATAAGATCTATAAACAGTCCTCACAAACACCCACTCAATCGAGTACTAAAACATACTCGGTCGAGTAGGACAAACTCGATCGAGTTAACACACACTCGGTCGAGTAACTAAACTTCCAGAAACAAAAGAAGGCCTGGCATAAAACATACTCAGTGGAGTTCAAGACCTACTCTATCGAGTAACGACTACTCGATCGAACCCCCCACTTACTCGATCTAGTAACTATCAAATAGGGATTCTGCCCAATTATCACCAGATATCCACTCGATCAAGTTGGCTCTACTCAGTCGAGTCCCACCTACTTGATCGAGTGCCCCCTACTCGATCGAGTAATGCTCATGATTATACTACCCGCATGCTTATTATCATTAAGCAACATATAATCACATTATGCCCCACAACTCCCTATTCGCATGTTACTAATACCAATCAACAATAACATTGACATCACCGAATATATTCGCATCATACGTCCCATATTCCATCCAACATAAATATGCTTCATAGGCAAAAAAAAAACAGGTAGCGATCCCATGACACACCCATAGTGACCAGTTCGGAGTTATAAGGGCAAGTTCGCGACTTTAGGATGTCTCCCAAATCGTTGCATTAACTCCTAATAACTCCTACCCGGGTTCATTTTAATTTGACTCCCTATATTCATTAGGTTCATTAGTTACAGGTTCCAAAATCGTTGCTCTGATACAACTTTGTAACACCCCTATACACCAAGGTGTCTTACCAAGACCACCTTAGCATATAGAGATGCTACTATCTCGGTTACCCGAAGCATAATATATCATAAGAGACCAAAAAGGAGTAACATTAAAAGATTAAAGTTTAAATGATACATATCCAAATCCCAATACTCCTCAAACTGAAGTACAACTGTCTCAAAACCAAAACACTGAAAGTACTGAAACCAAAGATATCATAACACACAGCGAAAGACTATCTATAAGACTCAGTGGTGACTCCATCCCAAGAAAAAAACGAGTCATCCAAGGCATACCAGCTAATCAATTGCTCACCATTCCCCAATGGATCACCATAGTTTTCAAAACACATAAATGGGGTCAGTTACTGCATAACAAGTTACAATAATACAATACAATACAATAAAATACATCGTCACATTCTTCCAACTCCACAATTTCTCCAAACACCTGACTACACAAGTGTAGTCCGGCCTGATTACCGGTCGCAACAGATAATTCACTCCGACAGTGGGGACCGCAGCCTTGCACCTAAGCCCGTTAAAACCACATTGCGCAAAACCCATTGAAGCTTAATGTTCACATCCCCCATGTGACGGGAACCACAATGGACGAACAAGGGCGTGAAGCCATTCCCGAAAATGACTCCACTCAGCCGAGGGCGCACGTTGCGAACCACATACAATTATAACATTCATCCACAAATTGATAAACATGTCATCATCAAACAATTCCATAATAAACATAGATGTACTCATATCATTACATCATCACAACCAATTATACAGTAACCAAGTAGGGAAACCCTATCTGAGATGAAAGTCACAAAGCTAGTGCAAGCGGATCAGAATTTCTCCTCTACAAAGGCACCTCCTATACAAATAATCATTCAATTACAATTTACACAACAATTACTCCCAAAACCCCCCAATTTACCTAATTAGGGTTTAACTAATGTAACTAAATGAACATATAAAACGATACGAAGATCTTACCCCTGACACGACGAATGCAGCGGTATGAAAAGCCCCAAATTATAACGAACACAACCCTTGATTTGAGAGTAAAAAGGAGAGTATATCTTTACGTTGTTTGAGCGATGTAAAAAGTTGTAAAAGTAAAAAGCGAAAAAGAAGAATGCTTTGTTATATAATATAACCTATCCCCTTTTTACTTTAAAATCAAACCGGGTATAAAACCAGTTACAACGCAGATACTCGATCGAGTACCTCTTACTCGATCGAGTTACCCCAACTCAGTCGAGTAACGAAGAAACAGACTTCTGCCAGAACACTGCTCATAACCTACTCGATAGAGTAGGCTTCACTCGATAGAGTACTCAACTGTCCAAAACCTGAGGTATTACAACGACAATCTCTATCCATCTACTAGGAACAAATAGGAATTTGCACCATCGAGACGACACGATTGGTCGAATTGGTTTGGTTTGAAGCCTAGGAAGGCTAGATGAAATGACCTAAGAAGGCCGAGTAATGAAAATCAATAGCTGTCTTATATAAACTATCCCTATCCTTGTTCAAGTTTCACCCTGGGTAACACTAGACTAAGTCTAAGTGTATCATCCCTAGAGGAGTCGCCAACCTGTGGACCAGGCCACCCGCGCTGTGCGCACCTGCGCGTTGTGATTTTGAGGCGGCGACACTTCTCCCATGGAACCTTGGTGGACCAAAACAAGTCATGGGCCGTTACCGATTTGAGAGGCATTGAAACCGGTGAATGGTTTGAACAAGCCTGCATTTGTGGAGTCGCCACCAAATTTTATGGTAAATTGGTTCGAATACCTCATGCCATGTCAAGACACAAAGTAGTGACATGAACACTAATAATTCGCTACCCTTAGCCTTCTATGTCTAGAATGACTTTCGCAATACCAATGAACACTGATGCTCACAGGTGTCTAAGTTAGGGGTGAGGGTACGTACTAGGAAGTTATTTATTTGAACACCTAATCCCGCCCGCCTCGATAGCGGCCTCTACTAATGATCAGGGAAATCATCTATATTTGATTTGGTTTTGATTATATGCCTGAAATGCAACATTCACATTTTAATCGTAGCATGTGAATATTTAGACTAAGTTGGTTAACATACAATTTAGCAAACAACTGTGTCAAAATAGAAATTAAATTCATTACATGTGAATCGCTAAGCAATTAAATCATACAAGCGAAAATAAATAAATTACAATAATAATAAATTACAATGGGTTTTATGAATTCACGTCACAAATACACTTTAAAAGAGATATAAAGGAAAAGAAATAAAAGAAATGAAAAAAAAGGGTTGAAAATACACAAAATACTCTGAAATAGGTTATAAATAAGGATAATAGTCAATTATAAACTCATTAGAAAGACTACGTCAAAGCAAGAAGAGTTCAGAGGCATAAGCCAACTCAGAATAGGTGCAGCATATGGTACGTCACATCAGCCAGTGCGTTTGTTCTTGAGTTGGGTTATGACTATGAAAATTAGACTCACGAGTTTGTTAGTATTCGTTAGTTTATTTTAGATGTGTTATAGGTATTTAACTCGAAATTGAAGTGGCTTAGTCCTATTATGTACACTAAGATCGTCATAAAGCGAAAAAAAAATATTCAAAAGTCGAATTTTAACGATTTTATATAGGAAAAATCGACCCATTGAAATTCGGGTTTGAATAAGAGACGAAAACCCGTAAATATCGAATTATAAGGGATTTAGGTAAAAAAGGATTTGATAAAATAAATCAAGAAACTGAGAATTAAAGAAGAAATAAACAAAACGAACGAAAGATGAAGCAATTAGTACTCAAGGAAGAAGAAGGACAGCAACAGGGGTAAGCAGCCGCTGCGATTCTTCCAGAAGGCGCAACAGCTATTGCGTTCCTTCTCCACGGTCTTTCCCTGATGTTTCGTCAAAAAACGGTTTAAAAACTATGATTTTGAAAACGACTTTTAGCGTTTTTATGATATAAATCCTTACATAACTATAAATACATAAAATAAAATGCTAATTGGGATTTACACCCTCAGACTTACATGATTACTCGATGTAGATTCAAAAGATGCCCTTGAAAAAGGATTTAGCAACAAAGATTGATTAAAATCGATTGAGTGTAGTGGTCAAATTGGTCAGTCATGCAAACGAGACTAGGACTTAGAAGGATCTAGGCTTACGTGGTCGAGTAGATCAAGCACGTAGGTGTCAAAGCAATATCACGCGGTCTTATAATGCAAAGAGAGAAGAGAAGGGACGGGCACTCGCTTGAAGGATATGTGAGGCGACGGCCTCTATTGGTACTAATCACGAGGTGTAGGTTTAGGAAAAGATAAGATTTAGAAAAGAGTCCGGAAATTTACTGGAAACAGATGAAAATCAGCCCAGGAAGAGGCGCGGCAGGAACTGCGACCTTTCTAAGAGGCGCAGTGCCCAGTGCGTCCTCTCATGAGGCTTTTCTTCCTTAGCAAGAAAGATTTCCGCTGTTGAATTAAGAATTAGGGAAGACGTGGACTTCTGTATTCCGCAAGGCAGGATATTTCCGAGATTGTAAAATATAGAAATTATATTTAGGAAAACTCTAGAATACTCTGACTCAGTATTGAGACGGTTTCAGAAATTGAAGATGGTTTTTTTTACCCGGACTCCAAATTTACTCTAATTACTGCCAAAACGACCGTATAAGCATGTAGATGATGACCAAGGGGTTGACATGACTGTTTGAGCTACCATTTTTCGACGAATTTATGAAATGTATAAAATCACTCCGCATATTAAACATGCGGTCCATTATACAAACACGAAGCAAAGCGAGAAAACAGCCGAAACCTAGGTCCCTCGATTGAGTAGCCCCGAAATCGATCGAGGAACCACTGATCAAGCTTCACCGTCTCGACAAAAGAAGATCCTCGATCGAGGCAGTCGAAAACTAAATCAGGTTCATCAAATCCTCGATCGAGTACCCCCTAACCTTGATCGTGGAACCCAACAAGCTTATGACGTTGTTTCCAAAGTTCCGAAAAAGACGAAAGAAGTTAAGTCGTTAAAATTGGACTTCCCTTTCCACATAGACTACAAAAGACCAAGCTAGATCAGCAGTTTGGTATGTTTTTGGAAGTTGTAAAGAATTTGCAAGTGAGTGCCCCATTTACTGAATTGATCACTCAAGTGTCGGTTTATGCAAAGTTTATGAAAGACATATTGACAAGTAAGCGATCCTTTAGTGAAGTTGAAACGATGGCTTTTACTAAAGAATGCAGCGCTGTGTTCCAAAACGAATCACTATCTAAACTAAGGGATTCAGGGAGTTTTTCTATTCCATGTAATATTGGTAGATTGACGATTGATAATTCCCTTTGTGACTTAGGGGCAAGTGTTAGTGTCACGGCATATAAAGTTTGAAAGAGTATTAACATTAGTAAATTGAAATGCACTAATATGACCCTACAGATGGTTGACAGGTCTATTAAACGGCCTATGGGTGTCTTAGAAGATGTGCTGGTTAAACTTGGGAAATTCTTTATCCCAGATGACTTTGTTGTACTAGATATGGTTGAAGACTCCCTAGTTGCTATTATTCTAGGACGACCATTCCTACACACAGTAGGGGCGGTCGTAGATGTTTAGAAAGGAAGTCTTAGACTAACTGTTGGGGATGATACCATCACTTTTAATCTCGACAATGCATTGAGACATCCCGATTTAGAAGCTAATTGTTATATGATTAATGTTATTGATATTACTTTTGATGAATGTCTAGTTTTATGCTTCAGTAGGGATCTTCTAGAGATCGTCTCAGTGTCCGACACGACTGATGTTGGGTCACAAACATGGAGTGGGGAAGTTGATAGAATAGAACGGTTGATCTATCAAAGTGAGCATCATCTTGAGACGGGTCAGACAGTCTATAGCCCTTGTGATACTACCACTTGGGAAGATGAGCTCAATGCATTGGAGGCTGAAATATTTAAAGAGGAACCCGTCCGCGTGGATATAAGATAGGTATTTGGGTTAGTGACTACTCCTAGTATGGGTGAGGTGATGTATTCTTTTCCCATTAATACTGAGTTGGAAGGTAGTGAACAATCATGTCTACCTTTTGTTTTGAATTTTGAGTTTGATGAGCCTAGATAGTGTTTTCTATTGCTTTTTTATGCTACTATTATATCTTGGTGCTACTTATGTTTTTGGCACATGTGCAGATTTTCGATCAGCTGTTAAGAGCACTCAGCTGTTTTGATTGTGCCGATTGTGGGAAATTACTTTATTGAGTAATAGACAGATGATCGTGCGAACCTGCAGGTGGTCCTATTTCCCCCCTCTTTGTAGCAGGTTTGGGGGAGCTTCTATATATACAGTTGGTACTATCCTTCTTTGTATTTTCTTTTATTATAATATCTTTAGTTATCTAGTCTTTCCCTTCCCTTTTGTTAGATGTGTGCTTTAGGTTGCTACTGGTGATTTACTGTGATTGATGTGCGGTTAGGGTCACAATGAGGACACTGTGAAATTTAGGTTTGGTGGAGGAGTTTCTTTATGTTGTGTGTTTATTTTCTGTTGTGTGCATGATATGTGGTTATTTTGGCATGATATTTCCCATTCTTTGCCATGCATTTTGATCCGTTTCCGAACAGTTTACACCTTTCCTTTGCATTTTGTGCCCTTATTCCCCATTCTATGAGCTTATGTCTCGTTTTGCAGGACTTGAGACGGAATTGAAGAAATGGGAGCAAAAGGAGGTGAATTGGAAGAGAGCATGGGAAAGGAGAAGAAAACAAGACTAGAAGAGTTTCTCAGCCGAACCCCTGACCGGGAGCCTGCCAGCAGGCTGGGAACCTGTCTCATACTTGGACAATTTTTGAAGAAGTTAGTAAAGTGCATTCTTAAGTGTTCCTAGCCGGTAGGCTAACTGGCAGCCTGTCAGCCAGTTGGGACTACCTGACATTCAGGATTTTGAAGGCAAAGTTGAAGAAGAAGAGCTCCCAGCCGGTGCACCGGCAGTCTACCAAACGGCTAGGACAGATCCCATGTCTTAGAATACTTTTGAAGGAGGAAAAACAAATGCTCTCTAGAGTGTTCACAGACGGTGGGTGCACCGGTAGCCTGCCCACCGGCTCCTGCTACCTGGTATCACAAAAAGCCTTGATTGAAGACCATGCACTCCCAGCCGGTGATTGGACCGGCAGCCGGCCGGCCGGCTGGGAGAACTGAACCGCATTTTCAGCTTGTTTCTCTAATTTTGACCCATTTGTTTGTAAAACTATATATACCCCCCTCCTTAATTGTAATGATACACAACCCTAGATCTTAGAATTAGACTATATTATACAAGTTTACTTAATTACTCTCTTAATCTCTCCTTAATTATAGCTTAAGCATTCAACAATTTAGACTAGAATTGGTTACTTCTCATAGTTCATCTTTGTGACATTGGGTTGTAAGTAAAGATTTGAAGGATTTCTTTTCTTATCAATCAAAGTTGAAACCTTTGGTATAATTCCTTTCTTAGTTTTCATTATTATTTGTTTAATTACTTTCCTTGTTCATTTCCTTGCGATCTTTACTAGCATTATGTTTATTGTTCGACTTTGTTCATCTTTCAGTAGTTTTGTTGTGTTTGTTTCAAGCATGTGTGAGTAGTGCCCTTACTAGGATAAAAGGGGGATCCTTTGTAATAGTCTAGAGATGATTTGGCATGGATTAATGATAATTCCTTAGTTGTTCCTCTTTACAAATTGTAGTGCTCATAAGGTGTTTGAGGAAATGCTTGAATGAGTAAGTTAGGCCTTTTTCTCTATTTCTCTACTTGTTTGGTGAGTAACTTGACTATTATTAGGATTCTAATGATAATTTGTGGGTTGGGATTAATTGAATGAGAAAGTTAATTAATATTAGATTAAAAGTTAGATTCACATCGAGAGGTTGAGTCTTCTTTTGTTATCAACTTGGATAATTGTTAGTCCATGCCTAGTTCCGTCTCTAGATTGCAAAGGTGAACCCTAACATCCTAGTCACTTTAATTATCGTCTTATACCATCATTAATTATTTCTTCGTTCTTGCTTGAATTAATCTTTATTGTAGTCATTAGTTTAAAATCAAAACCCCTTTCCTTGTTTGAATTAAACTAGATTAATAACGATCAATCCTAGTGCGAATTTCGTCCTTTGGGATCAACCCTTGCAAGCTACAACGAGCAATTGTACACTTGCGAGGCTTACAAATTTAAAGCTATATCATGTTTTTGGCGCCGTTTTCGGTGACGACAAAATAGGATAGGATTAGTTGTTTACGTCTAGGCTTAAGTCTTTTACTTGTTTGTTTTTCTCCCGTTATCCTAGTGAAATTTTGAATTAGGTCCTTTTGATCTTCTCTTTTAAGTTCATGAATTGGTGCCGAATTGGACCTCTTTTCCCCGCTTGATTAGTGATAGAGGCTCCCACTTCATCAACCGTACAATTTATGCTTTGCTCAAAAAGTATGGTGTTAGGCACAAGGTGGCACTTTCTTATCACCCCCAAATAACGGGCAAGTTGAAGTATTGAACCGGAAAATTAAGGTGATTCTTGAGAGGGTATTGAACAAGTCCCGAATATATTGAAGTGCCAAGCTTCATGATATGCTATAGGCTCTGAGGACTTCTTACAAGACACCGTTGGGCACCACAACCTACCGGTTTGTCTTTGGTTAATCTTGTCACTTGCCTCTTGAATTGGAACACAACGCAAGGTGGGTTATTAAGGAGCTCAATTATGATCTTCACATGGCGGGGAACAAGAGATTTCTTCAACTCCATGAGCTTGATGAGCTCCGTATGGACACATATGAAAATGCAAATTTTTATAAGGAAAGGACCAAGCAATGGCATGAATCGAAAATTGTGAGGAAAGACATAAGTGTTGGCTACAAGTACTCTTGTTCAACTC
The DNA here is from genome assembly GCA_009801015.1 of Silene noctiflora. Classification (NCBI taxonomy): domain Eukaryota; kingdom Viridiplantae; phylum Streptophyta; class Magnoliopsida; order Caryophyllales; family Caryophyllaceae; genus Silene; species Silene noctiflora. Next base: position 45,174 of record VHZZ01004492.1, on the reverse strand, counting down.
TAGATTCCGCCTCTTTCCCAAGAAATTACGATCTAAGTGGTCGGGGCCCTTTGAAGTAGTTACCATTTACCCACATGGTTACTACGAGTTGAAAAATGCAAGAGGTGAGCATTTCAAGGCAAATGGCCAATGTGTCAAGTACTTTTATGAAGGTCAACCGATTGATTCTAGCGGTGAAGTTGAGCTAGAGGATCCCCCTTCCTTGGGGGATGAGTAATTTCAATCTTGAACAAGTTTTGGTTAGGTGGAGTCCCTCAATAACCACCAATTGTAAATAGCATGCATTTAGAGTAGGCCATAATCAAGTTTGGATCACTCATACTTAAGAAAAGAATAGTCAAGGGAAGCTTGACTTTGAAATTTTTGGTTGAAACCCTTGTGTTGAACACTTGTCCCGTACTTGGCCCAAAGCCCGAGGAAATTCCGGGATTGGAAAGCGGATCACATGAAATATTGGGCCAATTATGAAGATTGTATTGGGTGAAAAAGTGGGTGAAGAAAAAAAAAAGAAAGAAAGGAGTTTTGAAGAAATTGTGAAAAAACAAGCAGTTGCGTGCCTTAGCCGGCCGGCAGGAAGCCGGTCCACAGACCGACTGAGAGAACTCCAGAAGACAAGTTTTGAAAATGTTGAAAACAAGTATCAGGTGTCGACAACCGGTAGGCAGGCAGCCGACGCCCCCACCGGCTACCAACACATCAGAAACAAAGTTAGTTTTGGATCGAAAATATGGGATAAGAGGTGCGAGCCGGTAGGCCGGCAGCCGGCGAGCCGGCTATGAGGACCTCTATTGCATAACTTAGCCATTTTTGAGACAAGAGTGACTCCCAGCCGGTCGGTCGGCAGCCGGCTAGCCGGCTGAGAGCACCTGTATACCATAAAATTGAAGAAATTGAAGTAACAGGAGTTGGGAGCCTGTAGGCCGGTAGCCAGCCCACCTGATTTGGAGACAGTGTTTTGCTCCCAGCCGGTACCCCGGCTGCCGGTCCGAAAACCGGCTATGAGCACTCCAGAACTGAAATTGTTTTTCGAAAATTGAAGAAGCCGCAGCCGGCTGACCGGCTGAGACCCCCTGTATCGCATAAAATTAGGTCGTAAATCCCATTTCCTCATTCATTTTTCTCAATTTTTTTCTCTCTCAAAACACAAACTCCCTCAAATCTTCAACAATCACCCCAAAAACCTTCAACCCCATCATCAATATATCCCCAAGTCTTCCTGCTTTTATATAAACCACCCAATCAAAAAAAATACTCCCAAAACGAACTAGGCAAGCATTGGAAGCGGAGCTAGAGGTGAGGCTAGCGGAGGTGAGCTCTGGTGTTAGCCCCGATGAGGACTTTCCCATGATTGTGTGGGTTGACAAACTCCACCGCGGTAAGTTTCAATTCTCTAAGCGTCGTCCTCTCCCTCATTCCCATTTTATTTGTCGACATTCGATGAGAGCCCTTAGTTTAGACAAAGTGACCCATGAATTGTTTAAAGGCTTAGGGATGGGGGCTATGTATGACCTCCACCGGAAAACTTACCCTAGGCTAACTTGGGAATTCTTGAGCATCCTTCAAGTCGAGAAAAATAAGAATACTGGGATGGTGAGGGACATCACAATTCACCTACTTAACACTACCTACAACCTCCCTTTGGAATGGTTTTGTCGAATTTTTGGGTTAAAAACCACAAGACTTACAAGCCCCCTGAGGAATTTGATTATGGGAGGGTTTGGACCCTTATTTCGGGATTGTAGGATAAGAAGGGCGTGAAAAGGCCGGCTACCGCGTGCCACAATTCCCCCATTCGCATTTGGCATCGGTTCTTAGGGTGGACCATTTTTGTGAGGGATGAGTGTCAATTTTCGAACCGATGAGCTTGAAATTTTGGGCTCATTCTTGATTCAAAAACCCGCCAAGTACGACATTAACATTGGCCACCACCTAGCCTTGCACCTTCAAAAGCTTTCAAATAACCCCTTCAAGAGGGTCGGGATTTATGTTGGGGGTCTAGTGACCCAAATTGCTAAATAAGTGGTCCGTGATTTTGATGAGTCGAGGATGAGATATGTGCCGCGGGAATCCTATTTGACCAAGGATTACCTTGTTTGCAAGCTTTATTGGATGAAAAAGCGCCTCGAAGATGGGCCTGAGTATTGCCAAGTCGTGGGAATGAACTTCATACCCCTTCCCAATGCCAATAGGATGCGAGTTCTTCCCGATCAAGATCATTATCTCCTCCCCGTTGAGCAAAGCACCAACCAACTCCTTCCTTCACCCATGAGAACCCATGGGAGGGATCACCAACGCCCGACCCTATCCTCCTTGCCATTCGCCGAGCCACCCCCTTTTTACCATCCTCAACCCACTCTACTTCCACCTTGGTCCCAATATCAACAAGGTGAGGGGTCATCTAGTCAACCACTTCAATATGCTCCCCTTGACCCCTCTTTGATTAATTTCATGGAGGATATGACCTTGGACTCCCAAGTGGCGGCTAGTGAGCGAGAGGTGCTAGGGAGGAAACTTGATCGGATCTATGTTGATCAAGCGGCAGGCCAATAACAGGTCTATGATGACATTTGTAGGCGGCGATACCGGGAGGCTAATGACCCGCATCCTTCCTATTTCCTTTGGCCTAGTGGAGGATATCAGAGCTATGATGGAGGGAGAGTCCATGGTGACCTCAATTTTCAAGACAATTACTACTCCTCCCCTATCTTCCTTCAGCAACCGGTCCATGAAGATGAGCAGCAGGCGGGGGAGAATGCAATAACACCCCATACACCAAGGTGCCTTACCAAGACCACCTTAGAATGTGGAGAGGATACCATCTCGGTTGCCCGAGGTACAGTATATAAAAAGTGACCATTAAGAAACAACATTTAAAGCTCAACTGTTTAAAGTGCGTACCACTTTTAAACCAAAACCAAACGTACAATACAAACTGTCTCAACAAAAATAACAACTAGATGATAACTGTCATAAGATTACAACGGAAGACTAAACTCAAGACAAGTGATGACTTCATCCGAGCCAGATCCCGCGAGCTATCCATATGATTACCTGCTAGACACTGCTCACCATCCCCGAATAGAGCACCCCATTTTTCAAAACACATACACGGGGTCAGTTACTGAATAAACAATATAAGAGTCATACACAAACCATACATCACATTCCCCACACTCCATATCACACCGAACACCCGACTACACACTAAATGTGTAGTCCTTCCAGATTACCCATCGCAACAGGTAATCCACTCTGCCAGTGGGGACTGCAACCGTACCACCTAAGCCCCGATCAAAACCATAGAGCAAATAACCCAATGATCATTAATATGCACATCCCTTTGTGACACGAACCACAAGGGGCGAACAAGGGCGTCAAGCCATTCCCGCAAATGAATCCACTCAGCCGAGGGCTCACCTCGTGCTCGAGAACCATATACAAACAATACAACAACCATTCGAAAATATGCTAAACATGCCAATATCAATAATGTAATTACAATCACCACACAATCATGCCACACAACATTCTTATACCATTTAAACAGTAACCGAGTTGGGAAACCCTACCTGAAATGGAAATCACCACACAAGCACGAAATCATCAAAAAGCCACCCCTACGAAGTCACATCCTTTACAATAAACAAACAATTAGGATCTATTCAACAATTAACCCCAAAACCACCTAATTACTCAATTTAGGGTTTTGACAACATTAAAGAATCGACATAAAAACAATACATTGATCTTACCTAAATGATGAAGAATGCAACGGTACGAAAAACCCCAAAAGTTATAAACCTTAGCCCCTTGATTTCATAGCAAAGAGAAGAGAGGTCCTTACATTGTTTGAGTTTCTCTTTTGTGAAAGTTGTAAAATGAATGTTTAGGAAAAACCCCTAATTACTCAATTTTGGGTTTTGACAACATTAAAAAATCGACATAAAAACTATTCATTGATCTTACCTAAATGATGAAGAATGCAATGGTAGGAAAAACCCCAAAAGTTATAAACCTTAGCCCCTTGATTTCATAGCAAAGAGAAGAGAGGTTCTTACGTTGTTTGAGTTTCTCTTTTGTGAATGTTGTAAAATGAATGTTTAGGAAAACTGTCGATATAATATAAAACAAACCTCTCTTTCCTTTAAAATCAAACCAGACTTAAGACCCGTAACAGCGCAGGTACTCGATCGAGTAACTAACGTACTCGATGGAGTAACCGCTATTAGATCGAGTTCACCCAACTCGGTCGATTAACTAACAAACATAACCCTTTCAAAATCTAATCATTACCTACTCGATAGAGTACCCTCTACTCTATAGAGTACCCAAAGACCAGAATACCTGAGGTATTACAGTCTTCCCTCCTTAAAAATGAATTTCATCCTCGAAGTTCAAACCCATACCCGAAAAAAAAAACCCACCACAACTCACACCACGCAACTATGCAACTACAACACAATATAAAACTCAAAACACAACATTAAAAACCCGACACAAACCGAAAACTCCATCAACCATGCTTACCATGCATACTTCCACAACGCGGCTCACGATATCGTATCAATTATAGCAGAGCCTCTCGACACTTACTCCATAAAAATACTGAATACCAACCACAAATGCCGCTAACTCTGTCTCACTAACATATCACCCACTAGAAAAACTAATATCAAGACAATGCACCAAGCAAGGTCAACCACCAAAACGAAATGTTACATTCTACCACCCTTAAAAAGAACTTTGTCCTCGAAGTTTACTCACACTCATAAACATCACCACCCGGACTGTCAACACAGTCGTAACCCTGCCTATTTACAACCTTACTTCATGGCCATACATACTACCACAAACACTGCTATTACCTGTAGTAATATCAACCATATGCACAAGTCCATCCATTTATTCCACACAGAGGCTTAAACTTCCAAATATACCGCGAAATGCATAATCATCAAACTCTCTTTGTCGTATCCTACCCCTCTTAATATACATGTTACGTCCTCGTAACCCACTAGTACTAGGTCCTTAGCTATATCTACCCATTACCCTCATCTCTTGTCATTGATCACCGACTATAACTTCAACACCGACAATTATTCCTATATCCAAGGCTCTATTTCCCTAATAGTTCTCATTCCTCAAATCGTTTTGCACACCTCCTAGCTTATACCACAAAATCCTCAGCATAACCACTACTCCCACTCTTCAACATTACCGCAATATCGCATTCACCTTATCTCAAGAAAATATCCCCTCGACATCACTCACGATCCAAAATTGTTAAACACACGCTAGATCCTCAAATTTCCCTTTTAACTGACGCCAGACTTGTCCATAACTCAACGTGATACTAATTCCCCACACCTTATACTTACTATCCAATAAAGATTACGAACCACTTGCCGCTTCCTGCTCTGCACACACACACGTTCCACAAATCACTTGTTATAGCTATGTCAACCAATTCTTCATCTAAAATAAGATCAAAAGTACTCCAATAACCTCTCACAATTGTGTCCCGTCAATAGAATATCACTATACCGTGACAGCAGCGAACACATACGCAACTCTCTTCCATATCAAACTCTACCCTCACTCCCAAGCCGAAACTGGTTAGAAACATCAATAAACAAAACAACAATCAATATGTCCAAAGCGAAACTCACAAGAAATAACAGTAAACAAAACAACAATCTATACAACTGATATACACTTTCAAATGTTTGTCTCAAAAGTATCCCGCCTACTCCACCAAAACCAATGATGGCATCGCCAAACCGCCACCAACAGCCACACTGCAGCGCGAAAGTACCCGCATCGCAACCCGGAACACAACAACATTACCACAATAAGAGTCCCGCCACAACAATCATCTCATGCCTCATCCAACCACCATTACCTTTTCTGAATATCATCCCATTGGGTCACCATACACAACAAATTACACGAAGCACTCAGATAACAACTTTAGGACTATCACACCTTACCACTACTCGTGAGGTCAAAACCTCACACAAACACTTACACACACCATAGACCCATAATCGAATCTAACTAGTCAATCCTGATTACGTAAGTTACTACTTGATAAAAGGTATCTCTCACACACGGTTAGACTCATATACTCCTCAATACACATTTTGCCAATACGCATAATTACCATCACCTAACTAAAGTTACCATATGACTAATACTCAACCTTCGACTAACGCTCTTTATCTCAACACCTTATGCTCCCTCGCAACCATGAATAACGATTTCGATCTTATAGAAACTCCATTATCCGTACTAACCATATTATCCCAATGTCCCTACTAACCCTGTCCGTGATCATTATACTCCCTTAACTTACCACTAAATTCTCATATTATGCAAATACTCTACCAACTCCTTACTCCCTCGATTCCTAAAAACCCATGACTGATATGTGTTCCTAAAACTCCTATATACCCGTGAACTCACCCACTCGTGATAGTACCATACATCTCCATGATTCCTTACTTTCATGTCCCACAAGTTTTATGAACATTCACTCGACTCACTACCATCCTTCTCGTCCCATCGCACTTGACAACACTCATAACCCACTCCACTTACTACTCCTATTACCCAGTTCCTTAGTAATCCAGTTATCTCTTCGTGGCTCCAACACTTTAATTTTCATTAATTTATTTCAGTACCTTCTCACTCTTTCTTATCCCTCATCCCCCCTCAGCATGCTACTCACTCACACTAGCCACCATTAAGTCTACACTCTCAAGAATAACTCTTTAACCAACTACATTTTTCCTTATTGTCTCCAGACCTCACAATTTTCCCAAGCTATTACATTCCCAAAGAATTACACACTAGGCTCACCTCTTAATAATCCAAATTCCCAAACATATCCACTGCATACAAATCCACAACGCGACGTCCATCAATCCAAACACACTTACAGCTCTTCTTTTACACTTTTCTATCACGACCTTCCCTTACATATATCCCGAACCAACATAGTCATAACCATCTCCCTCCATAAATCGTTACAAATCCCGATTTACCACAATTTACCTCCCTCATTACAAACTCATTCAATTTCACATCCCCCCAACTTATATTACCACTCACATCACTACTTGATCATATATGCCTATCATTATATTACTCGAGCCCACGCCTATATCACTCACCATGTCTCGCAAATTGTACCCCATACCCCAATAACCACATCGACTTCACTTTCTCTTTTCACTATACAACACTACTACGTTTAACCACATGTCCTCCCCACCAAACTAATACCCATCATAAAGTGGTATTCTCCACGCCCTAGGATCCGGTAACTTATGCATCAGGGCTAACACGTATATAAAAGAATGCTTTTCGACCCAAGACAACCGTAAGCACATAGCTTACGACTCAGAACAATTATGACTCGCACATAGACACACTCGATCGAGTACAAAACGTACTCGGTCGAGTAGATGCCACTCGATCTAGTAACCTACTCACTCAATCGAGTACCCAAAACTTCGATAAACACATCAGGTCTGACATGAAACGTACTCGGTTGAGCCAAAACCTTATCGATCGAGTACAACCAACTCGATCGAGTTCCCCCTACTCGATCGAGTTCCCCCTACTCGATCGAGTTCCCCCTACTCGATTGAGTCATGCTCATGAACTACACTACCCCCATGCTTTGTGCCATAAATTTTCGCAACAATATTAACATAAAACGATTATGGCCAATCTCTATCACATGTAACTATTATAAGCCAACAACACAATTCACTTTATCATAATAACATGTCTCCTCATGCAATTCATACCTCATATAAAACACATAATTCACCCCCTTTCCAACCATTTAAACCACATACTTATTCAACACATATGCACTAAAGACAACAACAAGTCAGCCTTACTCGATCGAGTCATGCTTACGATTTACGCCACCCGCAGGCTTTTAAATCATAACTTAACGCAACAACATTAAGAGTACATATGCATTATACATAACCTTTTCTTATCTACATGTTACTAGCATCAACTAAATAATAAACATCGATTATCGCTTAACATGCTTCGCATCATATTCACATACTTCTATCATCCATTCAATCCACCCAACCAACCACATATCTCATCCATCACACATGCATTAAATACAACAATGAAACAGGTAATGCTCCCGTGACACACCCATTGTGAGCGGTTCAAGTTGTAAGGGAAAGTTCGTGACTTTAGGACGCCTCCCAAGTCTTTGCATTAGCTCTTAAAATCTCTTACCCGGGTTCATTTTAATTTGACTCCATATGTTCATTAGATTAATTAGTTACAGGTTCTAAAATCGTCGCTCTGATACCACCTTGTAACACCCCTATACACCAAGGTGCCTTACCAAGATTACCTTAGCAAGTGGAGATGCTACCATCTCTATTGTACGAGGTACAGTATATCAAAAGTGACCATTAAGAAAAAACATTTAAAGTTCAATTGTTTAAAGTGCGTACAACTTTTAAACCAAAACCAAACGTACGATACAAACTGTCTCAACAAAAATAACAACTAGACGAGAAACTGTCGTAAGACTACGGCGGAAGACTAAACTCAAGACTAGTGATGACTTCATCCCAGCCAAATCCCGCAAGCTATCCATATGATTACCTGCTAGACACTACTCACCATCCCCGAATGGATCGCCACAGTTTTCAAAACACATATACGGGGTCAGTTACTAAATAAAAAATATAAGAGTCATACACAAACCATACATCACATTCCCCACACTCCATATCACACCAAACACCTGACTACACACTAAATGTGTAGTCCTGCTAGATAACCCATCGCAACAGGTAATCCACTCTGCCAGTGGGGACCACAACCGAACCACCTAAGCTTCGCTCTAAACCATAGAGCGAATAACCCAATGATCATTAATGTGCACATCCCCCTTGTGACGGGAACTACAAGGGGCGAACAAGGACGTGAAGCCATTCCCGCAAATGACATCACTTAGCCCGAGGGCGCACCTCGCGACCATATACAAACAATACAACAACCATTCCATAATATCCTAAACATGCCAATATCAATAATGTAATCACAATCACCATACAATCATGCCACACAACATTCTTATACCATTTAAATAGTAACTGAGTAGGGAAACCCTACTCGAGATGGAAATCACCACACAAGCACGAAATTATTAAAAAGTCTCCTCTACGAAGTCACCTCCTATACAATAAACATGCAATTACGGTCTATTAAACAATTAACCCCAAAACCTCCTAATTACTCAATTTAGGGTTTTGACAACATTAAATTGTTAGGATTCATTAATCTCAAATGGATGTATATTTCCAGAATATACAAATTATTTATTTTGGTCATAAAATAAATCTTTGATCTTATGCA
>VHZZ01004489.1:28835-49079 GCA_009801015.1 Silene noctiflora | reverse complement strand
CCCCAAATTGCAGTCATCACCTTATTTTTGTAGTCTCGTTTAGCAAAGTCACGTTTTTCCTTAGATTTTTATGTCATTCCATTTTGGCCATTCTTTGATTTGGTGACCTTTGTCACCACACTTAAAGCAACCAACTGAGGAACTTGATATTTTCTTAGGAAAGCAACGTTTGTTAGTATTGTTATTGTACCCTTGTGAATTTCGACCATTTATCATGCCAACAATGCTTTTAGTGAACATTGCAAACTCGTCGTCTCCATCCTCCTCATCACTTGAGAGAGCATTAATAGCGAGCCTTTTCCCTTTAGAGCTTTCACCCGAGCGTCACATGAGGGTTAACTCATGAGCCATGAGTGAGCCCATTAGTTCATTAAGGGGTAGCTTAGATAGGTCTTCTGCTTCCTCAATTACCGTAACCTTCGGTTGCCATTTCCCAGTGAGGCTACGAAGGATCTTACGGACTAGGTCCTCGGGATCAAAATCCCTACCTACACTTTTGAGGTCATTAACAATACTAGAAAAACGAGAAGACAAACTATTAATGGACTCATCTCTTGTCATGTTGAACATTTCATATTGTTGCAGTACGCATCATAGTAACCATAATGAAACAAGTTTAACAAGATAACTTTAACGTAAAAGGATTACAAGTATTAAAAGTAATACAAATCCCAAAACTCCAAAAGTGACAACAAAACTGTAAAACAACTGTATCTAAACTCAGCAGGAGCCAGATAACAAAACATGTGATGACTCAGCCCCGTCCGTGTCTTGCAAGATACATCAACATCCATTACCAGCTAAACCAACTTCTCACCATCCTCGAATGGATCACCACAATTTTAAAAACACAAAAACGGGGTCAGTCAACTGCATAACTAATATAACCATCACAATAACATAATCCAATACACATCCAAATAAAAATGTAACATCCATCCTCCAAACTCCATAGTAACCGGTAACCGACTACACACCGAGGTGTGTAGCCCTGCCAGGTTACCCATTGCAACAGGTAATCCACACCGCCGGTGGAGACCGCAACCTTACCACAAAAATCCCCGCTTATCGCAACGAGCAAACCAAGATCATTAATGTGCACATCCCCCTTATGACGGGAGCCACAAAAGGCGAACATGAGGTTGGAACCATCTCCCGAAAATGGCTCCACAACAACATCCAATAACCAAACACAATAATCTCAATCATAATAATAACAACAATAAACCATCACAATTCATCTTATACCAATTACACAGTCAACTGAGTAGGGAAACCCTACCTGAACAATAATCCAAGCAAAAGCACAACAAAGAAGTCTAGAAAGCCTCATCTACGAATTTTTCACCTATTATGATATCAATCAATCAATACCATCACATAAAATACTTGTTATTCACCCTAAACCCCCAAATAACGCAATTAGGGTTTGCCTAATCTTAACAAAACAACAAAATTACTAAAGTAGATGACTTACCCGACGATTAAAGAATGCTAGATGCGAAAACCCCCAAAAACGAAGAACCCTAGTCTTGGAATGATGAAGGTAGCAAGGGACGCAGTGATGTCGATGTCTCCTTTTTGTGAAAAGTGTTTTAAGCGATTAATAAAATGATTTAAGTTAATAAAAACCTAATTATAAGATTCCCGTGTTACTTTAATCAAACCGCGGAAAATAATGTAAACGGACCGAACACTCGGTCGAGTACACGACACTCCACCGAGTACGCTACACTCGATAGAGTGCTTAAATACTCGATCGAGTACTCAAAAAACAAATGCCTGACAAAAACCACCACACCACCTACTCGGCTGAGTAACCTAGGACCAAAAATATGATGTATTACACACTAAGTCTAAGAGGATATAAACAAGTTACCTCCAAGTGGTGTTAAACTAGACTACTTTTGTCCATAATCGCTAAATGCTTTCGTTAAGGGCGATTCGCGACATGAGTCGGATGTGTGCACCAATCGTGTCTGCGGTACGGTATCGAGCTTTGGAATCTTCTGACTCTAGCCAACTTGCCTCAACTCCCTTTCCGGAAATATATTGATCATGAACTCCAAGCCTGGAACACAAATGGAGCGTGTAGGATAAAGTATTGACACTCTCGTTAAAGCCTTCAAGTGCCACCATGGAACGATCCATCTAATCAAAATTCTTCCCTCACCTTTTAGCTTGTTATCCCAGTAGTTGCACACGCGGGTCAAGTCAACCATCAATAGCCTCATTCGGATCATAAGGAACCGTGAGCGATATCCAATCACGTTAACTGGGGGCTCGATCAATCGTAGCCTTTCTATAAGCCAAACCTATAGAAAGGGTCGAAAAATTAGGCATCTCAGCCTCGTGGAATCCACGTCCGAGAAAAAAAAAAAGCAGAAAAAGCGAAAAAAAAAAGACAAAAAAACGAAAAGAATAATGGACAAGGCATTTTACTTGTAAAATGAGAGGACTCCCAAGACAAGGAAAATCACAATTTGCCTTCCTATTATCTAAACCAAGCAGAGTTTCTCCCAAAATCAAGCAAGCTGGGCTGTTGTGCAGCTCTATTTGTTCAACAATTTCAAGGAAACGAGGATTCCCACTCATCTCAGAATCGACATGGCCATTAAAGAGATAGCAATGTAGAAGACAAAACTCAAGTATCCTACAACTTGCGGCATATGATATGGTGGAGTCATCTCTATCTGTGAATCGGTCTACGAAATCGTACACTCTCACACCCTTGGAGGTCACAAGACGGTTAACCTCGATTTTAGTCAACCCTAGAAAGTTTCTAAATTTATTTTTATACCCTTAGAAGTTAGGAGGAAAAAACGGAATGTTCTCTACATTCCACCCACCGTACCAATTGCAGCAATTTTTTCGGGGAAAGGACAAATTTTGCCTTTGGGAAAGGCAAAACATGCAACGACGGATTCCAATATTTAAGACATGTATCAAGGACGGGTTTTATTACCTTTACTTGCTGTTGAAATCCTTTATCTCACGCTTCTCGGCATTTGTACATTTGGTCACCTATTTTTTGATTCGGGATTCAAAAGCTTCCATTATTTGAGAAGTATTTTTCTTGAGTTTATAAGTATATGCTACGGTGTTGTGAAGAATTTATCAAGAAAATAGATCGTGTGCATTACCTAAAAATAGGTTTTCGTCTTTTCTAATTCTATTGACGCAGCATGTGTTGCGCCTTCAGGAAGGATCACAACTCCTATTGCGCCACTTCCTGGGGCTGATTTGTACATTCAAGCCTCGAGCTCTTTCCTAATTCCGTTTTTTGTTATTATTTCCTATTCCTATCAGGAATTGTTTATTATATTCGAGAATTTTGATGTCTTTAACTTGTTTTCATCCTTTGTGACTACGAATTTCCGTTCCGGGACGGGATTCGCTTTTTGAGACATTTTCATCGCGTAATCGAATTCATATTTCGACTATTCGTCACACTTACCAATTTGTTTTTTCTTTCTATTTTCGGGGGTAGCACTCCTCGTCGTGCGTCGTGCCATTTCTTTTATTCACATCCCATTTCACTTATTTGTGGACTCTTTTTTTGTGACGGGTCAAGTTTGCATTTTTCTCTATTTACGCCATACTTTTTTCGAAATCACTATTTTCAAATTTGTACATTATTTGTGTATTTATCATTTTCATGTTTGCCAAATGTGCATAAATGCTTGTTGCGTGGATTTCATGTTTCTACGTGAATTTCGGCGGCATAACAGCTGGAATATTACCTGGCCAAATCTGTTCGTAAGCTAACCTGCAGGTACACTTCAAAGTACATCCAACAACAACAAAAGGCGCGCAGAACTCTCATATATATGCATAAAAAATGGCAAAATTTATATACAAGACTCGGACTCGTGTCCGGTGGCCAAGATCAAAATCAAAATTTAGAAATCTACAAATCTACATGACCACGCTCAAATAAGGCCAAATGCTCTCAAAGGTCAGTAACTCTCGCCCCCAGGATGACAATGTCAGCATCTCGGACCTCGATCTCCTTATCAAGAAGAGTCGTCTTCACCCGTGACCGTGCCAACTCGGACTCCAGCTCACACTGCCGCTGCAAGTCAAAACAAAATGATAAAGTGGAATGATAAAGAATGAATTACAAGTACCAATGAAATACAAATTTCTACAAAGAGAAAGGTTCATATATGTCCTCCAAAGCCGCCAGAGAGCGCCTCCACAGTTGTCGCTCATAGTTGGTTAGTCATCCGCCATAGCTCGGCGTGTCTCGACGTCGTCACCTACATTTTGCATGGATTATATACATGTTTATATATAAGGAAAAAGAAGAAAATAAGGAGATAAGTACAAATTGGGGACTTACTCTCTCCACAACGTGCTGCCACTCATAGTGTCCAGCCTCTGTCACCGTCTTAGGAAAAGACAAAACTATAGTCGACACCGTTGTACCAGCTGTCCTCGAGTATTATAATGGCTTAGGAAAAGCTAGGAGCTCGACGCTCGCAACATCAATATGCTATCAATTCAAGTAATCATCAGCTTCTGCTATTTCAAAAATAGGAGTAAAAATGCATAATATTTCAAAGAAAATAAGACAAATGCTTACCACGATCAGCCAGTAAGCCATTTGTCTCTGTACAAACTCGGAGTACTCCTGGTCGGGAAGAAAGAGAGCGTCACCACTCGACCCAGCCAGGTTCGTCGTCCTCTCTTCCGCATAAGGCACTCTAAACATCGTCTTTGGAGAATCGATGAGAAATACAAAGGTGTCACGAAGACAGTGTCGAGCCAAGTGCTCACCCAAGTACTAAACAGGCCCTATGGGTGTCACTAAAAGCAGCCTTCTCGAGCTCGTAGGCCTGAGAATGACGGGGCCCCTATGTAGGTCTTTCAAGGCCTCGGTGTTCACTAAACGAAGTTAGGATTGGAGATGGTTTCGAAAGCAAAGCAAAGTAGCGAAAGAAATAGAAAGAAGAAAGCAGAGAATAAAAGGCATTTTCTTACGTTATCAAGCTTCAGAGCGTTGACGTTCCTCCTACAAGTGTCGTAAGAAGACCGCTGGTTCTTCTACCGACAGATAATCTATTCCCTCACCAGCAGATACTTCATGGCCACGTTCGCCTCTCTCACAAGAGCAAAGCCGGTGAAGTACGAGTAAACCCAGGCTTTTTCACACAAAAGGGATAAGATTACACGATCTTTCGTTTATTGGTCAAATGATTCTTCATTTACTAAAATTTATAATTTCATTTACACATTCTTTCTTTAATCGGTCAAATGATTCTTCATTTGCTAAAATTTCTAGTTTCATTTACACGATCCTTCGTTTGCTACAATTTCTTATCTCATTTACACGATCTTTCGTTTATTGGCCAAATGATTATTCATGATCTTTCTTTTTTTTTCATTTCCAAAGTCCTTTATTCATATAAAGAGCCTTATAATCATCATTTCACTTCGAGATTTTAAATGATCATTCATTTACGAAGCCATTTTTTTTTATTTCTTTTATCAAGTTCTTTATTCTTATAGAGAGTTAAGTCATTTCAAGTTCTCGAGTGCGATGTTCATCCATTATATTCAAGCTTTCAAGTTATATAACTCAAGAAAATAAAATAAAAAAGGATAAGATGTACTTCTAAGATGAGTCCCGGACCAACTGTAGTGGGAGAGGCCCCTCTCTCGATCAGCTCGGGACGGACTATAGCTCTCATGTACTGTGTGAGAACAACAACGCTGGGAGTGACCCAGTCCAAATGTCTTGGGTCCACTCAACTCAGCAAGATGGTAAAAGAGCTTCGTCGACAGCCTCTCTCCCTTGTCTCTAAAGTAAATGGCGGACAAGAACTACCAAAGACAAAACCAAGCACTTTGCTCAACCGTGCACGGCGAAGGAGGCAACTCTCCACCATGCGCAATCATCTGCACTCTCGTAGGAGTCTTACCATCAAAGTAATCTTTGATATAAGAACTAGGAACGGCTGCGTACCCTAGCCGCGACCTTGGCCAAATTTCAACCTATCAATCTCCTGGCGTCAGCCGGTTCGACTCGCACAGCTGTCTCGGGACACACCATCGGCTCCTCTCCATAAGGCAGGCCATAAATCATGCCAAAGTCCTCTAAAGTAAACCCAATTTCACAAAAAGGCATATAAAATGTCGAGGTTGTATCCTAAAATCGATCCAAGAAGGCGCGGATCAGGCACATGTTGGCCTGGATCTTCTTCCTTTTGATCTCCCGCAAAGTCCTCGTTAAGGCTCCGAAGGCGCCACGGTCAATTATTGCCTTCTCTTCCTATGATAACTTATCAAAGGAACCCATCATCGTCGTGTACCCTGAGAAGGACATCATGTTGCCAGCCTCCTACAACTTTTTAAATCGTACATCACATCCTCTTCAATCAATTCATTAAACATAAACGAAAAAAAAAGGAAATTAAAGCTTAGGTTCAAGAGAAAACCAAGGTAACCAACATGCCTCTAGCCGTGATATACGACAAGTGGCTCTCATCCGCCCAAATGAGATGTTTTCCATCCCATTTCTCATCCCACATCGGAGCTCGGGCAACCTGACGTCCGCCCCTCCTCGCGTTATGCTCTTCTTGGAACCTCCATGTATTTCACATCTCCACCCTCCAGAGTACCCGTATGTAGTACGAGAGCAACACCAGGTTCGAAGTCCATGTCCATGGGATCGTCTCGTTCCGAAGTCAATCGTATGTCTCTGCAAAATAGTCCAAAAAAAGCCAAAAAGAGTCATTTTAGGTCCATTTCAGCTCGCTTTCAAAGCGCATCTTAAAGCAATTTGATGTATATGTTCAAGTCGTGTTTCTACGTATCTAAGTAAAGCCTAACATCGACGACGATTCGGAATTTCGACAGCATTTCGCCTAAAAAGCATGCTCTCTACTAGGAAAATTGTCCCGAAGGCGCAGTAGCAAATCAAAAATTCAACATGATAGCAAGTTTAACCAGAATCCAAGGATTCCAAAACATCAAGTTTCATCAATTTCCGATATGTTTTGGGTCATTTTCCAGCCATCCAGGTGTTTTAATATGAAACCGTCTCATTTTAGCCTAAATTTCTCTATGGTTTATGAAATTTCAAGATAGAGATATGGTTGTGCTCCTAGCATGGTCAATTACACATTTCTAATAAGGCAACCCCGTTTGGCGCATTTGTGTCAAATTTTCGAGTTATTAGGCTCCATAAACCCTGATTTTCTACCTCTAGTTCAAGGTACAAACGCAAACAAATTCAAATACGAGATGCATACCTGGATTAGTCATTATTTATGGCGATATTTGATCAAAATTTCATGATGATTTTTGAGTTCTTTGCAAAGGGAGTCGAAGAAATTTTGTTTTGAAATAAAACATAAACTCGCGCTAAGTTTCGGTTTAGTAAACTTGGACGAGCTCGGGAGAGAGCGCAGCAAATGCTGGGCCTCCTCCTTGGGCGATATCTCAGCTGCGCCTCTTCCTCAGCTGGCTTCTCGGCAACGTTCCATTTCGCTTTTTTTCGATTTCGTTATGAATTCGTTAATCCGCGGATCTATTCCTCGCGTTTATTATATCTGAGATGTTTTTCTCATGAGTTTTGATCTCGGAGTATCGATTATTTAGTCATCTCTATGAGGATATTATCTCGTAAATGCTCAACTTATTTTATCTCCCCAGCGACAATCAAGTTTTTCAAGTCAAGTCAAGTCTTATGTTCTTACCAGTAGATTTTCCAGGCTCGAGTTTACGTTTGTCTTCCCAGAAATTGTTCCCGACGTATGTTCGCCTATTAAGACTTCGCTTGATACCGACACAAGCCGATTCTTCTTCAAGCGGTTCTACAGAGTGTCCTGCTTTTACTTCTCCAGTAGTTCTACAGAGTGTCCTGATGCATGTCACGCCGATTCTTCTTTAACAGTTCTACAGAGTGTCCTGCTTTTGCTTCTCCAGTAGTTCTACATAGTGTCCTTTTGCCTGTCAAGCAAATTTCTTCAGCAGTTGTACGAAGTGTCCTGCTGCCCTCAATGTTATTGTCCCCTTCGGTTCCTCAGAACGTCATGCCTTTTCTTTTCAATCTCAAGTTTTTCCACGGAGTTCGAGATGTTCGATCTTCCGCCTTGCAGTTTTCCTTTAGGTGGTCTCAGCTATGGTTCCTTCTTATGGCTAGAGAGTTTCCCTATGTAGTCTAATGGAGTTTAAACGACCCTCCCTGATAGTTGACAGACTGTAAATTGATCCCGATGACAGGTCCTCGGTTCAGTCTCCTTAAGGCGTCTCGCATCGCCATAGTCATCAGGTTGTAATCTTCGATTGACCTATGGAATATAATTTGACTTTTGCCTTGTCCAAGTCTCAATCAAAGTGGGGGCTCTGTAGATACCTCATTTCTGCACCTCCCGCCAACCACCCAGTAATGATTGGGCCACATGTTTAGCATACATTGCAATTTTATGACGTCTCGTAAATCCGTCGACAAGTGGTATCTCAGACAGTCGTGAAAACCCCTTGGTTATCATTTACGTGGCAATACGATCGTTTTGACAGTTATTAGAGTTCATTTGGAGTCCGGGTCAAAAACCGTCTTCATTTTCTAAAAATCGTCTTAGTCCGAGTCAGAATATTCTGGAAATTTGCGCTAAAAATTATTTTATTATAAATTTCCACGAAATATCTAGCCTTGCGGAGTAAGGAAGTCTAATATCATCCCTATTTCCTAATCAAACCGCAGAAATCTTTTAATTCTTTATTTAGTGATTGTTGTGCCCCTTTCAGAGGACGCATCATCTGCTGCGCCTGTTTCGAGTTGGTTTCTGCCCCTGAACTCAGCTCGCCTTGACATAATTCGCTTATTTTCTTTATTAATCGTTTTAACGTATTTATCACATAAATCCAATATTTCAAATTTATTCTTTTAAATCTTTATTTTATTTTGAGTAAATTGATAAACAGTACCAATATAAAGACCCTTTTTGATAAACAGTACCAACATAATCAATAATTCGTAAACAGTACCAAAATAATAACTTTTATCTACAAATAGTACCAAGTCGCCTTCTTACTCCAGTTTTTTTATTACTTTACATGTGCTTTCATCTAAGAGAGGGAGTTTTGAAGTGGGTAAGTCGAGATTTGTACTTAAATGATGGTTTCTTGGACTTTATCTAGTAGGTTAAGATGAAATTTTAAGGCTACTTGGTACTATTCGTAGATAAAAGTTAATATTTTGGTATTGATTATGAATTATTGATTATGTTGGTACTTTTTTTAAAAATAGGTCCTTATATTGGTACTGTTTATCAATTTACTCTTTTATTTTATTTCTTTCATCTCTTTCGTTTCTTTTATTTTAAAACTTCTTTTGAGCATCTTTATGTCATAAATTAGATGTTTTGCTTTTGTAAATTATATTATTTTTTTGTATTCGTATTTGCTTGGCTTTCCATGTAACACCCGCGATTTTTCGTTTATAGTCTTAAAATATTTTAATATTTTAATTAAGGCTAATTATGTTTTCAAAATTATTTTAGGCAAAAATATAATTCTAAAAGTATAATATTTACAAATATGATAATAATTTATGTCTCAAGTGTATAGTAACCTTGAGGCATATTTGTAGCAAAAACCGACTCAAAATGAGTTGCTTTGGGCCTAAGCTTGTTAATGAGCCTATTTACTACCATTTCCCCTACACAAACTCTTCAACTTCTTTTTCCTCATTCATAAAAATCTGAAAACTCTTCTTCCTCCATCTCCATTAAACACCATTTTCTCTTGAAAGTTTAGAACTTGCATAAGTCACTCATTTCTCCACCAAATCGTCCCATTTTAGCGCCATTCTTCCTCTTTTCCCGTTCTCCATCTTTCCAAGTAATAAAGTCTAGTCCTTTCTCAGCTTCCCTAAATTTCGTCTTTCTAATTGACTTAATTTATTTGAATTTGTTGTTTAGGAAGCGTCTTTGGAGATCCGGACGCGGATTGCTTCGAGATTGACGAGACTTTAGAAGACTAGAAATGCAAAAACGTAACGGTGATAGGTTACTCGACATTTATGTCAAAATTATGTGTTTTATGTGTTAATTATGTCATATGAATGTTAAAGTTGGAACTTTTATTGTGTTTGTGCAATATGGATCTAGTATGAAGTTTGTTATGCTTTTATCACATGTTTGGATGAATAAATTCATGTCTTGAAGTTATATGTTTGTGTTGGATGTTGAAACTGTCTTATTCATGCTTGATCATTGTGTTTAATTATGTCATGAAGTTGTTAGTTTGAGTTTGTTTGAATTGAGGACAAATGGTGTAAAACATTTTATGGTTCAAATATGTTTTATTTACATGAAATGTTGTGGAATATTCATGTATGAGTTATAATTCATTCGTTTTCATTTAATTATCTCATTCAAGTATGAACGCCTTATTGTATGTAATTACTTGAGAGAAGTTGTATTCTTATGAAATTGACATGATGCTATATATATTCCTGTGTCACTTGATTTACGCCCTACTTGTGTTGTTTTGGCATGTATGGGTTTATCTCAATCCATTTCCGCCTCCTTCGGGCTGTTCTGCCGATACAGGATACTCGACTTCCATTCTGTCGATTGCGTTTTGGGTGCGAAACGTTTATCGCATGTCCAATCGTAAAATGCTTATCCCAAGAGTCTCGCCAGGTTTAGACTAGGAACGTACTTAGCTAGTCGTCCTCCCGAGAGGAATTGTGTCTAGAGTAGTAAGAGCTTGTTATGTGACTTGAATAAGAGCATATGCCATTTCTCATTAGAATCCGTGCTTGAGTAATTATTCTTGTTATCTCTATGATTCCATATTCGAGTTATGTATATTGATTATGCTTCGAATATGTTCATCTCTTTATATCTTGCATTTCTATCTCATTCATCATGTATGATATCATGTTCTTTATTTTTCAAGTTATTTATATTGTATTTGATATACTTGCTTATTTGAGTTTCTAATTATTTTCATTTTGTCTAAATGTGGCTAAGAGAACCCTGATTTACTCCCCACTGAATGTGGCGTTCATGTTTACCTGAATGACAGGTTTGTGTTGAAGCTTTTGTGGGTTGGAAGACGTGTGAGCTAACGAGTACTTGACCCTTGGAGTTGTTTACATATTTTGCTAGACTTGCCTACCCATAAACTTGTTTATTCGTGGGATATCTTTTCCTCATTCGACTATCTTAGTTTGTATAACCTAAGATTTGCGTACTCTTTACTCTCGTTTTATTTATGTTACTGAACTCTTGCATTTTGACTTAAAATGTTTCAAAAAGTTCATAATTTCCGCAATTTTTAACTCGTATAATATTCCGCTTTATCGCGGGGGTTCACATTCCTCATATGTAAATAATGTAAATTCCCAATTCGACAATTAATTGTAAATTGTATGTTCACCGACTTATTCTAATTCTCACATGCTAGGATTAAAACGTTGGATGTTGTATTGCATGAATATAATCAAAAGCACATCGAGTATAAACGATTTCTATGATCACTAGTAGAGGCCGCTATCGAGGTGGGCGGGATTAGGTGTTCGATTAAAGAACTTCCTAATACGTACCCTCACCCCTTACTCAGATATCTGTGAGCACCCATGTTCATTGGCATCGCAAGAGTCATTCTAGACATGGCATAAAATATTCGAACGTTTTCCAACTTTCCAAAAACAATTGGTGGCGTGACTCTTCACATGCAGGCTTATTCAACATTTCACCGGTTTCAAAGACTTTCAAATCGGTAACGCCCTATGACGTGATTTTTTTACAAAGTTCCATAGGAGAAGTGTCGTCGTCTTAACTTCCACTCGCGGATGCGCGCGGCGTGGGTGGCGTTGGTCCACACCATTACCGAATCATTTCTGATTCGTTGCCGAAACTCCGGCTCTCTGCTCCATTCATGCCACCACCGTGCACTCACTCTCCCATTTCTCGTTTCGGTTCCGAAACCGACTCTTACATCTCCTCTGACCTACAACGCCATTGTTCTCCTCGGTTCTGACGCAGCAACCTAGTACCACCACCTCCGTTCTCCGTCATGCTCCTACAACTTCACTTTTTGCATCAATTTGCATCACCATACCCAGCTCAGGCCACCACAGTGCTCGTCGAGCTCCTTGTCGCTGCTTCATCTTTATTCGAGCAAGAATTGAACCCAGTCAATTGTGTAGCCAAGGGATATAATTATGCCCGGCTGGGATTCTTGATGATTTTGACCGGGTATAATTCTGAAGAAAAGTCTTTGTGTGTCTCGGGGATGTTTACAGTAGAAGACAGTGTCACTTTTTGCTTTTGTGTGATGTTTGGTTTATCTATATTATTAGTTTTCCTTTTTTAACATTATTCCTAGACTTTACTATTTTGCCCTAAATTATTCTATGCTTATAAAGAGATGTAAAACCCAAATTAGGGTTGGGGGACTCACTTTAGGACTCACTTGAGTTTAGCTTAGAACAATTTCAGATTTATTTTCGAGGGTTACTCGTTTATTTTCCTCCTCTCTAGTGTAGATTAGAAATTGATTTAGTTAATTTATTCAAGTTCCAAGATTTGTTCTTTATATAATTAACTTCTAAATCTAGTTCCTTTATATATTTAAGTTCCAAATTTGGTATGAAATTCTCTCTTCATCTTTATTTATGTTATTGAATTTCAGTTCTTATTTTTATTAGTTTAGTGTTTAATTAGTTAAAGTTCTTCCTTTATTATCCTAATCATGTTTAGTTTTGCTTTATCATTAATGGTTTACCTGTTTAATTTAGTTTTTATGATGATTAGTGAGTAGTCTTTAGTTAGGGGGGAAAGGGATTAGAGTTCTTGAGTTCGTTCCACCATTGGACAATTACACTTCCATTTTTACCATTTTAGAGACTAGAATTAACCTTCCAAGTTTTTGGTGAATTATTCAGTTAGGGTGACGATTCGACCTGGGTAATTATAAAATTGAATGATTAAGAAATTTGGAGATCAACACCTTATTTTAGATGACTTTCTTAACCTACTAAATTTGGCCAAGGGTTGGTTGAGTTAGTGGGTCGAAAGACCGTGTCGCTTTCTTTTTAGCTTTTGTGGGTTGGGTAGTTTAATTTGCCCCGTCCTAGGATCTAGCGATTGACCTGATTCCTTATCTCCCCCCAACTCCCTTTAATTAGTTATTTATTCTACGTTCATTTTTGCTTGTTTATTTCCTTTTTTAGTTTAATTGCTTTTAGATTTTCAACAGCTCAAACTTTGATCGATTAGACTAAACCAAACGAAAACCAATAAACAATCTTGGCTGTCTCTGTGGATTGACCTCCTTATCCTACTACATTCATTAGTTTGGTATTGAGTTTTATAAATATTGTGTGATGCGGGGTGGGCGACAATCTCGCTATCATTTGCTACGCGAAATATTATATAGATTAAACCATTTCTAAAATAGAGTTGAGTGAATAAACATAAAGGTGATCAAACTACATACTTAAAACATTGAACAAAGTAATTAACACAAGATGAAATGTTACTAATGAGTAGGAGGATTAAATTCTTACAAATTAAAAAACGATTGAAACTTTAAGTACAATTACACTAAAAAAGGAAGATTATCCTTCCCTAAATTCTTTCTAATTACCCAAAATAAAGTAGATCTCAAGATGATTAGAGAAAAAATTAAATGATAAAACAAGTGATAGATGAGATCTCAAATATATACCTATTCATATCGTGGGCACAAATATCTAGGTTAAAACAAAATGGGCCTCGAACTAACACACAAACCAAAATCGGAAAGAGAGAACCCGCCCTAACCGCAAGCTCGGTTTGGACCAGTTGCATTTCTTCAAATTCTGGCCCTTCTATTTCCATTCTCCTTTAGGTTCTTCTTTGACTTTTGTTGACCCTTGACTTGACCTTCACAATTTTTACTTTTGTTGACTTGGAATGATTTAATCCCCTTGACTTGACTCGTTTTGACTTTGTTTAACTTGACTGGTTTAAATTTTGTTGACTTTGTGTTGTTGATTTTGACTTGCTTACCTTGACTTCAACCAAACTAAAGTACAAAGAGCCACAAGTGAATACAAAACATCAAAGTCACAACCAACCAATACAAACCGACATATACAAGATTAGTGCACTAGAATCCGACATTTAATAGTGTGACACATTAACACAACCTAATCTACTTGACCTGAATAGACATTATCATGGTCGCTAACGGACTAATGTCGAATGTTGGTCGCGGCGTCGCCAATAGTGCCAATGGGAGGAATTTTTTTTTATGTTGGTGACGAGTCGTGGTGGCTGTCAATGATGGTTAGAAGTAAGAGTGAAATAAAGGAGAAATGATAGCCCATAACTTTATGGTAAACCAAAATTGAAAATTTAAAAAATGTCAGGGAATGAAATATCCAGGTAAACAAACATCATGTAAGAATATGGACACTTTTCATTCTCTAAAAATCTCTAACCAAATGCTCTCTTATTTCCTATGACTTTCTGTACATGTCATTTTCACACTTCATAATTCATTCATATTTTTGTCACCGGTGGTGGAAAAAACTCTAGGGAAACGAGTTTTCAGGACCACATATGGGGTTTTGTAATTCTACCATATAAAATATGAGAATGCGTAAATTTAAGTAATTTAAAAAGTAATTTATACTAAACTTTTACAGTTTAAGTTGCAATCTCACTTACTAATTTTCCAATTTAGTTACGCAAGTGTTCATAATCTCTTAAAAGTTTATGAACCAAAGCGTAAAAGTTGTTAATCTGAAAAAGTAATGTCCAATAAACAAATATTGAATATATGATCTTTACCTTTGATCATAGTAAACTCTATTTTCATCTATTAATTAGTATAACACTCGATTATTTGTATCTCCAACCTTTCTACAAATATTAATAATCTTAATCCTAACGTCTCCTCATGAATTGCATGCCGACTAGTATCTATAATTTTTATTATAATAAATCTAAATTGCATTACTAAATAAATATTATGCTAAGAAATGTTTTTTTAACTTTAATAGTTAGGATGTTATAGTTAAAAGTTTCCTAGATTTTGATGTGTTGTCCGAGTCTTGGCATTCACACGGACAATAACATTTTTTAGAAGATTTATTTGAAGACTTGCCAAAAGATTGTGATGATGATTTGTGAGAGGATTGACCTGAAGACTTCTGAGAAGATTGGCTAGAAGACTTGTGAGAAGAATGAGATGACGCTTGACTTGAAGATGATTCAGAAATTTTTTTTGATGCTTTGCTTGATGAGCTTTGAGAAGCTTGGCCAGATGATTTACCTGTTTCTTCTTTCGAATTTTTACCAGACGTCTCATTTGATTTGTGATTCAAAGATTTTCCAGACGATTGTGAGGATGCTTGCCCTGATCCTTCAGCTGATACTTGACCTGATGCTTCAGCAGATGTCTTGCTTGAAGACTTTCCTGATAATTTGCCGGAAGATTGACCTGATTTTGAACTCGATGCTTGGCTTGACCCTTCTTTTTTACCAGAAGTTTGACTTGAGGATTTAGTTGAACTTGAGGCTTCCGCGGAACTTTTTTGGCTTGAAGAAGACTTGTTAGATTTTGATTTTGATTTTGATGCGTCATTATCTCCCGATTTTGACGATTTATTGGATGTCTCTCCTGATGTTGATGCATCACTCGAGGCTTCACCCGAAGATTGACCTGATGTTTTGCTCGAGCCGGATGCTTGACTAGATTTTGATTCATTCCCAGATGCCTGACTGGATTTTGAACTTTTACCTGATACTTCACTAGATTTTGATGTTTTTCCTGATACTTCACTAGATTTTGCGGAGTCGCTCGATGCTTGGCCAGAATTTGAAGCATCGCTCGATGCCTTACCATATTTTGATGCCTCGCTTGATGCTTGACTAGATTTAGATGCCTGGCTTACTTCACTAGATTTTGATGCTTTACTAGATTTTGAAGATTCGCTCGATGCTTGACCGGATTTTGAAGCCTCGCTTGATTCCTGACCAGATTTAGAAGAGTCGCCAGATGCTTCGCTAGATTTTGATGTTTGACTTGATGCTTGATCTGATTTTGACGATTGACTTGAACCCTCACTCGACTTTGATCCTTTAGCATTGAATTTTCCAGACCATTGGCCTTTTCCCGACCAAGAACCTTGTGCTTGCCCTGAGCCACTAGCTCCCCCTGAAGCCTTGGCTTGTCCAGAGGCATCTTCTTTTTTCGATGATTCTCCTGTGCCATTAGATTGTCCCAAGGCGCCTTCTTTTTTCGATGATTCTTCAGCGCCACTAGCTCTTGTAGAATCTTTAACTTGGCCTGATGCTTCTCCAGATACCTTACTAGATTTTGATATTTGGCTTGAAGCACCACCTGATTTTGATGATTGACTTGATTGTCCTGATGAATCTCCTGATATTTGTCCAGATGCATCTCCTGATGCTTCACCAGATTTTGATTCTTCACTCGATTTTGATGCTTCTCCTGGGACTTCACCTGATTTTGAGGCTTTACTAGATAATTTTCCTGAAGCTTGTCCTGAGCCACTTACTTCCCCTGAAGCACTACTTGACTTTGATGATTGACTTGATTGTCCTGATGAACTCCCTGATGTTTGTCCAGATGCATCTTCAGATGCTTCACCAGATTTGGATGCTTCCCCTGAGACCTCACCTGATTTCGAGGCTTCACTTGAAACTTGGCCGGATTTTGATGCTTGACCAGAAAATTCACCAGAAAATTGTCCTGAAGCTTGTCCTGAGCCACTTACTCCTCCTGATGCACCTGCTTGACCAGATGATTTTCCAGTGCCACTAGCTTCTCCTAAGGCTCCGGCTTGCCCTGTACCACTACCTTGTCCGGATGCTCCTGCTTTTGCCGATCCACTCATTCCTCCCGAAAACTTAAATCCCCCAGATGCACTTCCAGATGCGCTACCAGATACACTTCCTGATCCGCTACTAGATGCTCCTCCCGATCCGTTACTAGATGCACCTCTTGATGCTTGACTTGCTCCACTACCTCCCTCGGAAACTCCCACCTGATGATTAAAACCAAAGCTTCCGCCAAAACCAACCTGATGATTCACGTTGAAGCCTCCTTGAGCTTCTTTTTTCACATTGCCTGAACCTATTACATTGATCTTGGTCAAAAATATTCGTTGCTCACTGAATTGTGCAAAATAACTTATCTACGAGATATAACTATATAACTATAAGATTGATGACAAACGAGAAATACTAGTTATGGTACTTGAAAGTTAAAATCTTGATGTTTTAGGATGGAGTATATCTGTAACACTTTAAGTTTAAGAAAGGCATGTTATTATGATTTTATAAATTTGTTAAATATATGCTAAGGCAATAATTTATAATGGAGTAATTGTATTATGATTCAGTTGAGTTCTTTTTTAATACAATACATAGTTTTATAGCTTTCTCACTTATATTATTCTATATATATAAAAGACATTAATAAATAATATTTTATATATGATACGGAGTATATTTTAATAATATAATATACTCCGTAATTATTATTCGACATTTTCCACGATATTTGCTCTAAAGTCATTAATTGCGACCTCTATACAACAAAAATATTTTCAAACAAAATTGGTAAAGTCTTTAAAATGACATTGAATTTTTTTCAAATTATTGTCAATTTGGTCCGCGTTAAAATAACTGTCATTTTGGTGTCCACATAAAATGCGAGTTGTAACCAAAAAAAAAAAAAAAAATGCGAGTTGTATAATTCTGCGAAGCTTGAAGCCGTTATTTCGCACGACGACTTATTTTATACAGTTGTCAACTTGTCATAGGGAATGTCAATTCAAAGTATTTCAAAGCTTCATAAAACTTTTGCCTAAGAAACTTCGTTCACCTACTAAGAAACTCTAAAAGGTCAATAAAAAATTGACAAAATTCTTGTTGAAGACGTATATTATCTGTCACAAGTTGAAAACGGATAGTACCCTTTCACAATATGCAAGTGACACTATTTATGGGGTGCTTCATTTCTTCCCCACTTGCCCTCTCACTTATCTTATTATGAGAGGGACACTATCCGTCTTCAGCTTGTGACGGATAGTGTCCATCACAAGACGGTTTGTTAAAAATTATGGAGCCACACTTCCCATTTGAATGTTTGCAAAGTGTGTTACTGTGTTATACTATTTCATATACTCTATATGAAGTATCTTTTTCGAAAACGAATATTCTTACTACGAAGTATAATATAATTTGGTTAGGTGTTATAAAAATAAATTCGATGCTATTATAAACAAGAATGACTGGGGTAACAATCATATTATGATATAAGATCTGCTCAATTAAACATAAAATGAATATTAATTGAATATATTAAAATAATGATTAATTTATACAACCCTATATTTTATATCGATTACGTTGTGAAAATGTTCGCTTAGTTCGATTTTTCTAATGTATGCCTATTAGAAAACCGTAATTACTATAATGGTTATCAATTAAGAAGTTACAAGTAGTAATATTGAATTTTTTAGAACAGATCCGTGAATTTTCACGAGCTTAAACATGGAGTAAGTTTATGTCTGTAGCAAGTCTGATACCATATATTTCTCTTTGTTTAATAAAGTTTCAACATGGAAATTAAAATGAGACAAAATTCTTTCGCAAATTCTTTCAAATCATCTATCTATTGCGTATTATGATATACATTGTCCATTTTAAAGGTGCGATCGAAATCCTCGGTAAGAAAACTATTTTACGTTAACGGGTATGGGCCAATTCAATACAAAGGAGGTAATGTCAATTTTATAAGTTTAACGGTTTAAGTAGGTTCCATCTCAACACCAATTGACAATACGCGGAGTAATTCCTTAGACTTTTATAATTATGACTATATGAGAAGCGCATCTATCCTCTGTGAGTTCTTTTATCAGAACTAGTTTGATGCCCGTACAAAAAATGTACGGGTCTGTTTTTAAATATATGGTTGTTCATAAATATGTTTGACCAATTAATGCGAATATAATTCAACATAAAAATTAAGTGAAAAATATATAAATTATTATAAATCATCAATTATTAAAATAGGCCATTTTTTCTGCCATAAAATTCGATATATTTCATTACTAATTTAAAAGACAACTTTTATTTGTTATGGTTTCAGAATTGACGGATTTTTTTTATTAAAAATACCGATCCACATGTTTCTTTTTATTATCTGTATACTTGTGTATTTTTTTTAACTATCGGGTTTTGAATCTAATATTTTTTTTACTTGTATTTGTGTTTTTTGTTTGTAACTTTTTAATGTTCACATTTTATTTTTAATATTTTTTGTAGATTTTAATATTGAATGAAGTTTTATTGTTAAATGTGCGGAAGAGAGTAATTAAAAATAATAGGAGAGAGGATAATTAATTCTCTATATAGAAAGTGGGGGGTCCTAATAAAATAAAAATTTTTCCATTCCTTAAAAGCAAGGACCAATAGAAATGCATGAAAAGTTTTAGCTTTTATAGTAAGGGGATATGACACCAAATAGTAAGGACTAAACATACCTATGGGATGTAGAAATAATGTTGCTTCGCTTATTGAGATATAAACCTGAAAAAAATCGAAAAAATCGAAAACAATTCCGTATTAAGAATGAGAATCATTTAAAATAATTCAAAGAGGCAAGAACTACTACTTACAGATATTAAAGCAACAATTTGAAGCATATATGATGCCATTAATAATTTTATTTTTCTTCACTTATTTTCTGTTTTTATTTTTCTTTATTCTTTTATTTGCAGCAACAAATTAAAGAAAAAAAAAGGTTATTTGTCAGAATTATGAAGAAAGAACAGAAAAGTGATGAATTGTTTAAAGGGTTCAGATACAAGAAATCGTGGAGCATGCACCATAAGTTGACAAGGAGAAAGTTTAGGATTAAGTATGGACAAGCTAAAGTTTCGCGCTTAATTAGTGTAATGCAGCTGAGTTTATGAGAATAACGATGTTCATTCATTTATTTTTTCCAAACTAATTAACACCATGTATAAGTTGTTAATTAAGAAAACAAATGGAGAATAACAATGCATTAGTTATGGAAGCTAGGGAGGAAAAAGGGGTAAGGAAAAAAATAATTATAATATACTTTAAGGATAATTTATATTTAATTAAAAGTTGTTATATGATCATATGGCTCTTATTTCAAAGGTTTAGGTATCACTAATAGCCATTAAAAAAAAAACATATTATGGGTCACTTTCTTAAATTATGGTAGTAT
>VHZZ01004487.1:75259-86617 GCA_009801015.1 Silene noctiflora | reverse complement strand
TCTTGAGACCGGATTTACAAGGGTAAGTGTCTTATTGAATCATTAATGTATAGTTTTGAACCCTAATTGCTGATTTGGGGGTTTTGAGGGGACTTGCCTTATGATATGCTTTTAATTGTTATAGGAGGAGAATTAATAGAGGAACACTTCTGAACCATTTGATTGATTGATATTGATGATAAGGTAGGTTATCCTACTCAGTTGCCTAGTTAATTGTATGATATAATGTGACATGATATGACTATGTAACTGTGTAATGATTGTGATGGCGGAGTTGTATGATAGTGGTTGGAGATGTTGGATATTGTGATTGTTTGTGAGCCATTGTGAGAGGTGGTCTCACCCTCATTGTTCGCCTCCTGCGTTCTCTCAGCGTTGGGGGGATGTGCACATTAAGGGACTTGGGTTGTTGCGGTATGTCTGGGCGTGTCCCGGTACCGGTGTGATGTGGTTGCGGTATGTCTGGGCGTGTCCCGGTCTCGGTGTGATGTGATTGCGGTATGTCTGGGCGTATCCCGGTACCAGTGTGATGTGGTGATGCGGTATGTTTGGGCGTGTCCCGGTACCGGTGTGGTGTGGTGTTGGTTGGTGTTGGTGGTGGCGGTGTTGTGATACTGTACTCGTTGTTTACATTATGTTGTATATAGTTGTTCAGCTGACTGACCCCGGGTTGTTTTGTAAAACTGTGAT
Organism: Silene noctiflora; assembly: GCA_009801015.1. NCBI lineage: Eukaryota > Viridiplantae > Streptophyta > Magnoliopsida > Caryophyllales > Caryophyllaceae > Silene > Silene noctiflora. Next base: position 85,927 of record VHZZ01004487.1, on the reverse strand, counting down.
GATCCATTCGGGGATGGTGAGCAGGTTGTCTAGCAGGTAATGACTATGATGGATGTTGATCACGCGATGGGATTAGCAGGGTAGAGTCACATAGTAGTAGCTTCCGCAGACATTAGTTTACACTTTATTTATCAGTTTTGTCATGTACTTCGTATTTGGGAGAATTCACTTTTGTATTCTTTAAACGATATCAATAATAATAATGTTTCTTTATTGTTTCTGTGATGTTCAATACCTCAGGCAACCGAGATGGTAACATCCTTGTACCTTGAGGTAGTCCTGGTAAGGTGCCTTGGAGTATGGGGGTGTTACAGACTTGGGTTCCTTCGTTGCATGAGCGGGGCATTAGGTGGACTGGTTGCGGTAACTCACTGGCGGTGTGGATTACTCGTTGCGATAAGAATCCGCATGGGCTACTAGCTACGGTTAGTAGTCGTGTCCGAGCTGCGGTTCGGGCACTTGTTCTTGGAGCTTGGAGCTTGGAGCTTGGAGCTTGGAGCTTGGAGATGGATGTTTGATTGTGGTGTAGGATTACGTTTGCGTGAGATTATGATGTTGGAATATCTGCTTACGTGTGTTTGGTTGTGTGTTGTTTTCTTACGTGCTCTGTTGTGATTCATTTGATATTGCCGGCAAATGGTGAGGAGTGAGTTTTGACAGGTGTTGATGTTTGAAATAGCTTGCGGGTTTGGATGGGACATCGACGATTCAGTTTCGTTTCATTGTTTCCTTCCAGTTTTTAGACTTTTTCACCTTTTGGTTTTCCAGATGTAATATGTTTTGGTTTTGAGACTTGTATTTACATTTACATTTTACGTTATCTTAACAAATGTTTTATTATGATCTATTTGATATACTTTACCTCAGACAATCGAGATGATAATGTTTGCAATTGCTAAGGTAAGCCTTGGTAATGCTCTTTGGTAAAGAGGGTGTTACACTTATCATAATGGTGAATTGGGGATATAAGTATATCATAAGTTACGTAATTCAAATCCTATTCTTAAGTATCGAGATCCCTTAAAACTCTTTGGAAACAATGAATGGGATATATCATATACGCAATACCCAAATTAAAATTCCAAAATAATCAATCAAAATGGCAATCTGATACACTACCAATAAAGAGGAGCACTTGAACCAATATACAAGAAGACGAATTCTTATTCAATAAATATACTAGAACTAAATAAGAACAAATGAAAACAAGAACTAAAGACTTGATAAATCTATACAATGACAAACAATGCTTTGATCATGACTCTCGACATCTCATCAAGTCATCAACTAACCCTAGATGATTAATTCATTTCCCTTTTTTCACTAGATTAAGAAGACCCAATAAATTATATAGATCAACTATATTATATATATAATCTCAACTTGAGTTAGTTTACATATGAAAATTACCACACTTAGCAAGCTTAGCAAACTCTATGTCATAGTGACGGTTTTATATATGACTACAAAACAAGGGAGGATCGCTCTTGAATTATAAACCACCAAGTCCTCCAGATTCGAGTACACGTCGGTTGGTCCAGCGATCGAGTCATATGAACCATTGCTAGGTGGTACCTCAGACGACGTAATCTCGTCTACCGGAGACATGGCATCATTGACGGTGCGCTTCACTCTTCCGGCGATCACCCGGCACACTAGCATTGCCCTACGCCCGTCTGAGCACTCTAAAGAGTCATGTGCCCTTCCACTACTAGCTGTTGTTCTTACCCCTTTGTTTCCTTGGAAACCATGCCTGTTAATTCAAAAACAAATTAAAAAATCTTAATACTCAATCCGTTTCACAAAGACCTTCCTATTTGAGTTTTCAGGTCAGAGTTTTACTAAGAGTAAGAAAAAAAATTGAAAACTAGATATAGTTATATTGATTTAAATTCAACACAATCCGGTGACGTTCAATGGTAATTAGATTTCATCGATTGATGTTTTTGGGAATTTTGATAAGTTGTCTTGTGTGTAAAAGGACAAGAGGAAAAGGGGAAAATGATAAGATAAAATGTGACAAATAGGGTTGAAAACGGATAGTAACGGTTCAAATAAGTGGCAGGAATAAAGTTTGTCGATAGTAGTTGTACTAGTTCACTAGTTGCGTTTGATTGTTAGGCTGCATGTACAAGTAGTTCTCAAGTAATGTGCATGTCGCGCACCAAATATTATGTACTACAAAATGTTGAGAAGATAAATCCATTTTGCATGTGTGTTCCTTCTAATAATTTAGTGTGTACGACGCCTACTCCATCCCATATTACCTTTTTATATACTATTACATGCACTTGCATTCAAAACTATAGAAGTGGTATCCTTTAAGACAAGTCATTTTCGTCTTAAATAATATGACGCGGTTTTAAAAACATTTAACATCCAAATATGACCAGTTTGAGAAAAATATGTTACCATTAAGTTGTTACATTAACTAACTTGGACCATTGTGATTACAATTGTCAAATGTCCAACATTAAACTAAATTATACTAATGTACTAAACCTGTAAAAATTGAGATATACTCTATATTATATATTTTCACTTGGTTGAACAAACCTTTGATTTGCTCATCAATTCCGTGACATAAAGTATTACCAAATACGAGTACATAATAACTAAATTAAATTTTGATGTTAATTACATCACACTTTAAAAAAGTATTGACTGAAACGGAGTATATTATAATTATATTATTATTTTTCTTAATGTCATTGTCCCAACGCATTATTATGCATAAAACATCATCTAGTTAGAAGTTTGTTATCCTACATTATACCTAATTTTTTAAAACTCGAGTCACTATACTTAATGTTAATCATATCACACCTTGCTTTAATTTGTGTTAGCTTTGCTCTAGTACGTAAAAGCCTCTTCATAATTTATTTCAAATAAAAGCAACTTTTTGTTTTAAGATTCTTCCATATTTCATTCCCAAACTAGCAGTATGTTTAAATCGAAAAGAGGGAGGGAAAAAGCCAAGCAAAAAAACAAAAGAAAAAGCAAAGTTGAAGACATCCCACTTATCTTTAATTTTAATTTGAATCTATGATGTACAGTACGTAATATTCTCTTATCGGATCACAAAAGTTTAAAAGTTGCTTATGATCATACAATCATACAATAACTTATTTATCAAACAAAAGATAACATATAACGTTAAAAATATACTATTAACAGAACAATATATTGATGGCAATATACATGAATAACAAAGTCAGAGTTTGTAGTATAAATGCATAATTAGATAAACTAAAAAGAAAAACATTTAGATTTTAGCTAATTTGCTGGGAAACAAGCGCTCTGCTCGTTTCATCACAGATATAGACGTAAAGAAAATGTAATTAAAGGGAAGATGTGATGAAATACTGACCTAATAATGTTGCAAACACGACAGGAAGGAAGAGAAGAACACAAGCTAGAAGAGGCACGTGCACCAAGAGAGCACGTGAGAGTAGTGCAATGGAATCTAAGTAACTCATTACCATCAGCGGCGCATCTTGGGTTTTTCTTAGTATTATTATTAGCTCTTAACTTGACAATATCTCTACAATCTTCAAACCGTTGGATGGTTCTTTGTGTGTTGTGGACTTTTAATATCCGTTCGATCTTACACATTGTGTTATTGTCTTTCTTCATCCAACTTGATTTGAATATTATCTCCACTATATTCCGACCCGAATCTTCTGGACCCAGCTCCGATACTGCATTCAGCATGTCCCCACAATCATTTATTAATTAACTACTATTCTATTTGTTACTAATATTTTGTGTTTGTACTTTTGCTTTTCAAATATTCTTTTCTGGTTTTCTGCTTTTTATTTTCTAGGTTTTTGTGTGGATTTAGATAGTGATAGCCATAGGCAAGGAGGAGTGTTGTGGGTGTGTCTTCTCATCAAATTCACGCTAATTATGAATATAACGGATTTTCAACCTAACCAAAACTAAATGTTAACTAATTAACGTATGTAGAAATGCATGTTTAGGACAGAGTTAGCTAGTAAAAGAGAACCATCCAACAAAAACTAATTCAAAATACATAAGAATGTTCAATTAGACTCGAGAATGATTTCCTGGTTCAAGCATATAGTAGTAAAGATGAAATCGAGATTAATCTGAACCAGTCTATACTTGAGTCGGAACTCTCATAAAATTGACCCAAATTTTAGAATTGTCTTTAACTTGTGAAACTTCAAATATTAAGGGGAAATTTTTAAAGCATGGTCATAATAGGTTAATGTCATTAATTTAATAGTCGAACTAGATTTAATATTGTCCTATAAAAAAGTTGGTCACGTCCAATTATAGTTATTTTAAGCAAGTTCATCTAATGTATAATTTCGGACCATAAATGCATTAAGACAAATAACTTGCAGCTTAAACCAGTTAAAAATCTAAATTATGTTTTAGGAAAATAAAATATTTAATTATGTTGTACTACTACGTATTACTTGGGGAATTGCAGTGACATAGATAGTCGGTGGATATGTGTAAGGTTTGGGTCAATTCAAGTCTTTAATTTCAAGATATGTATATCTTAGATATTAATAGCTGTATGTAGTCTTTGTACTAAAATGGTCCATGCAATTTTTTTATTACTCCATAGTTTGGTAATGAAGGTAATTAAGACTAGATTAAATCAAGGTCCCCACAGCTAAATACTTCAAGGTATAATCGTGTTGCGTTATCAATTTACCCAAAATGGCACCGTAACACTTCTAGAATTTACTCGATGCATCCCTATACTTTTGACTGTTCCTTGACTGTATCTAATGATTTACTGTTACTAAACTATTACTCTACACTTTTACTACTACGAGTACCAGTTATCATGTCCAGATAGTGGACACATGGAATAGTAAATGTTACTCTCTTGATCAAACAACTTATAGACCTCGTAAAGAGACTTTAGATTAGTGATTAAGATTGAAGTATACTGAAATTCGATTGAGAATTCGAAACCCCATTCCTTATATTATACTAATCACATACCTCCTCTAACAGCAAATAAAATCCTAGACATAGTAAAATTGAACTAATAAGAAAAAAAATTGATGCCGTGGAGTTGCGCTCGAACTCAATGGCTAGCTATCACAAGTGAAACAAATTCGACCAAACTGATCCAATCTAATGACTAAAAGGCAAAATGACCAAAGTTGTATAATCCAAACTGACTAGAGTAGAGAGTAGGTCATTCATATAATGTCGATTTCACCATAATTTTAGTATGCCTATAACACATTTTTAAATTACGACAATATGATAGCTTATGCATCTCACTATTATGGTTCGCTCTACTTCGCACAATAGTCATACAAAATAACAACGATTTTTGTAATCCATGATTAAAGTTAATTTTAAAAAAGTTGATGACAAAAAAAATATGGATGTTGTAACTGCAATATAGTAATAATGTTATTGAATTGACTGAAATTTGGAGTAACTAAAAATTACCCTGAATTGCCCAACTACCAGCATCCTAAATGCTATGTACAATCTGATTCGGAAAAAAACTCAAACAAAAATAAAAAAATCCATGATTAAAGTTAATTTTAAAAAAGTTGATGACAAAAAAAATATGGATGTTGTAACTGCAATATAGTAATAATGTTATTGAATTGACTGAAATTTGGAGTAACTAAAAATTACCCTGAATTGCCCAACTACCAGCATCCTAAATGCTATGTACAATCTGATTCGGAAAAAAACTCAAACAAAAATAAATAAATAAATAAATACAGATTCGGAAAAAGCATTAACTAAAAATATAAATATGGTTGGCAATTAAAAGTTTCATTTAATTATCTGACCAATCTTTAATGTCTGACATCTCATTTATGTCCCTACTTCAAATTTGAATCGTATCTGCCAATTACCAAGTACCATATACACCTAAGTGACCAATTAAACAGTACATGTTCTTACTACCAAACAAAAAACAATACAATTTTATGCTAATTAATTTCTAACAAACCTATTATGTCCAACACTTTAATGTGTTTATATTTGATTATTATGGCTCTACAGGAAATGTTCTGTTAAACAAAAGGACTAGTTTTGTCTAATCCTTCATATTTGTATTTAGTTTGTTGCTGTCTTAATTACGGAGTTTTATACTTCCTCCGTCTCACTTATGTGTCGTTTTTAGCGAGGGGTATCGTAAATAAAAGTAAACAAATGATTGAGATAACAAAGCGTCTTGCTTGTGACGAACACTATCCGTCATAAGCTGAAGACGGATAGTGTCCCTCTCACAATAAAACAAGTGGGAGGACAAGTGGGGGGAAATGGAGCATCCATGGTTGATGTCACTTGCTTTATTGTAGCTTGTGACGGATAGTGCTCGTCTTCAATGAGAATTTGTGTTAGAGATAAAAGGTTTACTTTGAAAAAAATATAATTACCTGCATGTCTAATTGCTTGATGATGTTCCAAACTTTCAATTTTTGGAAAAATCTCTCCACAATGAGGGCATGTACATACAGTTGATCTTGGTATGATTGGATACCTATAAATCAATCAACCATTTCCATTAATATACATATTTCTTAACTAACAATACTAAAGCCATGTGTAGACCCATGATTACACTATTATTATACTAGAGGCGATATTTTACTAAGTTGCCATATTTTACTAAGTTATTAACATACCACTTAAAGATGCTTTTAGTTGTAATGGAATATGTGTTAAACCGCCGCCCAAAAAAAGGAATATGTGTTAAACGAAGTTACTAGACGAACCTGCTAGGATCAACAATCATGTGACACTCGTAACACCCAGAGAGCTTCGTCAAGGGCATTCTCCTAGAGGAAACCGAATGGGTACTAGCACCGGATCGTACCGAACCCGGTAACGAACGACTGGAAACTGATCCATTAGTAGTTCCAGAACCGGTCTTGGTCCGACCCAAAAGTCGAGCCTCCTGGCCCAATGAGCTACTCTCAGGAGACGAGTTATCGGAGCGGTGAACAACTCGGCTGGTATTACCATGGACCACATCACGGAAACTACACATGGACCCACATGATAAGGAAAGTTTGGTGGGTTCATGGACCCTAGAACCTTCGACTTGTTTACACGTCAGCAGGTTCTTTATTTGATCCCATGATGATGCCTGCTTCGGCTTGGGCTTCAACTCTGGCTTGGACTTAGACTTTGACTTGGGTTTAGCTGCCTTTTGGGAGTCATGGTTGTGGGGTTTGCGACGGCGTTTCGGGTGTTTTGGATCATTAATGGTGGAGTTAGTAGTAATAGTAGTAGGAGTAGTAGTTGTTGTAGTTGTAGTTGTAGTTGTAGTTGTAGGAGTGAAAGTTAGGAGACCCATGAAGAGTAGACCAAGCAAATATGACATGAAAAAGAGGAAGAAGAAAGAAGAGAAAATAGGGAGAGTGTTTTAGAGATTTGAGATGGTCATGTGGTTTTGTGGAGGGTGTGTTTGTTTGAGATGTTCATGGTATTTATTTATATGGGTTTCGAGACATGGGAATTGGGATAATACTAGTGTAGTATAAATGAAGTTAATGTGGGTGGGTGGGTCTTCTGTTATGGATGTTGTTAAGCTAATGGGAATACATTTTCATGTATTTTGAGTATTTTATGGGATTAGTTTTGTAGTAGGCTCTCTATATTTAAGGACAAATAATCGGTTTACCACGAAACAAGAAATAGCATACTATCTACAATAAAATGCGTGTAAAAGCAATGGAACAAAATGACAGCCAACCAAAGGAAAAGGAAAGACAATCTCTTGTGCGACGGTCTTTTTGTGTTTTTTGATAAAATGTGACCACTTTTTAGTAAATAGTTGTCACTTTATAGTAAATTGTGACCACCTTGAAAAAATGAACATTTTTTCATCTTGAAAAGTGGTCACTATTTACCCAAAAGTGGTAATAATTTACCAAAAAATGGTCACTTTTTTCCTGGTGGCACGTACGACGATCTTAAAGTAGAATTTGCGCAATGAAAATAACAACCTACATTTACAAATCGCATACAATAATTTTAGCATTTATGTTAACCGGATTAATACCTAAGATTTGAGATTTGAGCGATGACCTACAAGCAATCCGTGTAGATATACACGTAATGTTTTTTTTCTCCTTCTAGCCCATTTAGGAGCTTCCATAACGGATAGAGCTTTGCGAGTAGCAGATTGCGCATAGATCTTTGATTTCATACCAATGAAAATGACATCTTCAATATATATTGACGTTGTTTTTGAAAGCCCATCCCAAATCGGGTGAAAGATCTGTTCTCCAAGCAGCATGGGTATAAATAAGAAAATGTAACCTACACCAGACATGATCAAGAAGAGGAAAAACCTTACCATAATAAAGTGCTTGCAAGGTCCATTCACCGTCATCCAAAGGGTGAGTGTCAATCAAATATTTCCTCTTATCAAGCTTCTCTTTTTAGTAGCGTAAATCAAGTCCAATTCATACTAATATAGGCGACTTGAACCAATAGGGGGACAAAGGCTCATCACCAAAGACTTGCCTATTACGAGTAATTCAAATGATTCCAATAGTACACATGAAGGAATTAACACAGTCAATACTATATTATCCTTCCTTAAAAGAAAATTAAGCCAGTTGATACTAATTTAATCCTGAATATTAATATTAGAACTACTTACAGGCTAAAGTCGTATGCCTCAAATTAACAATTTATATCACTTAATCCAATTACTAAACAATAGTAAAGCGGAAATAAGGGTCGAACCCAAGGGAATTAGATTAAGAATTTATGTAAATTAAAGTGTTAGCAAAGTCGATCTCTAATGCAATTAAAGATCGTAGTAACAAAATGGGGGTTTTGATTTGATTGTCTAACGAACTAAAATGAATAGCTAATGCAAATTAAGTAATAAAGCTAATGACTTTCGGTGTATCAAATGATTTAAAAGGTCTTATAGCCAAACATATATCCACACTCAATAACAGTTGATCATTGTAAGACGGTTTCAACTCCTAATCTTGATTACTCTATCGAGAATATGAAATTCCAATTTTCCTTACGAATAGTCAATTAAGGCGAATCTCGTTCTTAATAAACCCTAATTATTAAACAACCTTAACAATCCAGTTCAAAGTTTAACTCAACAACATCAATATAATTTAGAGATTTCGATAGAGAATAAATAGTGCATACAATCCAGTTGCACTTTAGATATTTTTGTGAATCGCTTCTAAGTACTAATATCAACATATCCTGTTCAATATTAATTCCTAGCTGTTACTAGCGTAAAGTTATTCAATAAATCCTATTCAATTAACAATACTAACAATAGAACGGAGAAATCGATTACAAGTTGTACACCTAGCAATTATCATTCAACATTCATATAATTAAGAACTAGGCAACTCACAATAACCAAGATTAAAAATTAAAACATTAAAACTCACAATCGGATCTTGAGTACTTCAAATGCTTGAATCCAAGAGAGAAAATTAGTTGCATATAGTCTAGTTGATGATAATAATAATAATAATAATAGGGTTTTTTTAATAGTCCTCTTTTCACCAATACTACGATGATTTATATCAATAAAAGGTAAGTCTTGACCTAAAAGAAATACCAAACATATAAAGTTTCGGAAATAAAGCATAGCAGACGTCGTGCTTGGCTGAGACACGGGCTACCTGCGCCCCTGCAAGTGACCCGCGCGCGAGTCGTGTAACCTGATAATACATCCTTACTTTTCTTATTTCCTTCCGTCTTGTATTGTAGAACTCCGGGCTTGCTTTCATCATTCGTCGGGCTCGGTCGACACACCTTCCCTTACACTACAATGCTAGCCCACATTTAAAATAACCAACACCAACCCAAACAAATTCTAACTCCTTCAATCCATCATTCTACTCAAAATAAACCACCATAAAATCAATAGAATAAAGTAGAAATTTACATAATTACTCATCTAAGCTCCACAATTACAACCAATAAACTCCATAAATTGACACCCCCAACAACATACTAAATACGTCACATCAAACTTCCCCACACTTAGACCTTTTCTCGTCCCCGAACAAAACACGGAGACATAAACAATACCCACACCCTAGATCTACATGAGAAGCATGGAGAAATTTGATTACAAGCTACTCAAAATAACCCTTTCTCGTCCTTCTTGTAACATCCCTCAAGACTATTGTTAACGTCACCCAAACTCCAACATCACAACAACGCACAACTCAAAATCTCATCAACAAGAATTATTTAGCAATCTGACACATCTACACCTCTTATCTCTCTAACCTAACCAGAAATTCACATGGCTCACAACACTGAAAATATCACAACCAACAAAATAGATCTCAACAAAATAACCTCAAGCCATGTGAATTATCCTAAGCCCCTCTACTCCTCTTACTAGCACAAGACCAACAACCGCTATAGCAAGATGCATACAACAACAATGCATCGCCATGCTCCTCACCTTAGCCGTTAATCCTACCCGATCGACCTTCTTTATCACCCTTTTTATGGCGCCTCACCAAAAAAGGAATGAAAAGAATTAAGGGGTTGTTTTGTTAGGGGTCTTTAAAAAAGGGAAAGGTAATCAAAGTTAGTGATTTCCTGTGTTTATGCTTGTTAGAGTAAAACAATCATATAAGTCCAACATTAATTCCTTCAGAGGTGTCAATTGGGCAAATACGCCCGTAG